>CAUYSK010002742.1:0-31730 GCA_963575035.1 Avahi laniger | reverse complement strand
CTGAAACAGAATAATGCCCAGCCTAGAGTCCTGTACCCTGCAAAACTAAGTTTTATATATGAAGGAGAAATAAAGACATTCTCAGATAAACAAAGTCTGTGGGAATTCATCAGGACAAGACCAGCTCTCCAAGAAGTACTCAAAACTGAATTACACAAGGACCAGCACAATAAATACTCACGAATGTAAAACCACTCAAAAGCTAAAGATCAAAGGCTAGAATCCACAATGGCTCAAAAGAGAAAACAAAGCAACAAAAAGCAACTCAACAGTCTGATGAACAATTTACCCCATTTTTTGTTTTTATGTTCTCTACTATCACCCCACAGTAGCTGTTTGGAGGTGAGAATATCATGAAGATTTCCAAAAATGGGGGAATTTTTCTTGTTCTGAATTGTTGTTTTTTTAATTTTTTTTCCTGTTTTGTTTCTATTTTTTTTTTTTTTTTAGTAGAGACAGTGTCTCGCTTTTGCTCAGGCTGGTCTTGAACTCCTGACCTCAAGCAATCCTCCCACCTCAGCCTCCCAGAGTGCTAGGATTACAGGAGTGAGCCAGCACTCCCAGCTGCATTGTTGTTATTGCTGTTATTTATTTATTCATTATTTTATGGTAGAAATGGCCTTTATTGGTTGCAACAGAAAGTGGAAGAGGCAGGAATATGATAGCTCCTAGGGCAGAGTCTGAAGAATTGGTAGCCATCCTCCCTGTTATTTTGTTGTTTTAACAGTGGAGCAAATGGTTTACTTTGAGAGTGCTGATATGTCAGGTTATCAGGAGTCCTGTCTGCTGGAGGACATGGTAACACAGGCTTGGAGAAGACTCTGAAGGGAATTAGGGAACACATAGGTTGACAGACCTTCAAATACAGAAGGAAGGATGAAGTCTGCTTTCCCCCCCCTCCACTGAAAACAACAACAACAACAAAACCCAAAAGAAACAAAAAAACCAAAACAAAACAAAACCCTGTGGGAAGTAGACGAATTCACCCTGTTGTGGTGGGGAATTAAAAGCTAAGTCTACTGGTTTAAAACATAGAGGAAGGATAGAGGAAGGATAAAAGTGATGTAGAGAGCTAGGCCACACAAATAATTTTCTGCCTTAATTCCTAAGAGACTCAGGATGTATATCCTAGCAGCAGGAGTAATAAAGGAAAAGGGAAAGGGACGGATCTTTGAGGATTTTTTTCTCCTTCCAATTATCCAAATCTCATATGAGCAAAGCCAGAAAGCGGTGTTGGTGAGGTTAGCCCTACAAAATCAAAATAAAGTAAAACATAAGCTCCATCAGGGCCCAACTTCATGTCTATTTGTTTCATTGCTTTATTGTTACTACCTAGAAGAGTACCTGGCACATGGTAGATGCTCAATAAAATTTGAAAGTAGAATGAAAATCAAAAGGGAAATTTGAGCCCAATCAATGTAATCTGGGTCCTTAATTGCTCTCTGTGACCAGTGTTGTCTGGGAACCAATGGTTACATTTGCTAAACTGATAGCCTCCAAAACGAGAAGAGTAAAGTGTGGGTGGTTGGCAGAACCTGAGTTTTTTATTACTATGATTATAATTATTACTTTAAATTTACTTAACAACAACAAAAAAACAAAACCTGGAGCCATTTGATGGCAGCCTGGGACCATTTGATAGCAGTTGTTTCTTTGTTCTTTCTTCTTTTGGAATGCAATGGCATAACTGGAAATCAGACTGACTCTGCAAATAGATGCTGATTTTAAACTAATGTCCTTATCTCATTCTGTGTGCAGAGAAGAGAAGGGAGAACATTATCCAGTCATGAAACTTGTGTTAGCATTAATTGGTGATTATTGTAATGTGCACAGCAGCTTTTACTTTTTTTAAGAGGCAACCATTTGATTAGTTGGTCCCATTTTAAGGAGAGGCAATCACAATTACAGAAATAGGAAAAGTGAAAACGCTCCCAACAAACTACATTAAGAATACAGTTTACAGGTTTTTTTTTTTTTTCCTATAGCAAACCCGGATATAGAAACCCATGTTCAAGTGTACATGGGGGAACTTGTAGTACTTTTTTATTATCTCTTGGCTCCCACCTTCTTTTCCTATACCTCAGAATTCTGTTCTTTAAATAAATTGAAGGAGGAATGAAGGAATTTCCTTACTAAAACTTTCATCATTATAAAGCCAACAATATGCAAGATCCAATGTTTAGAAATGAGCTTGTATGATTAACAGCAAAAAGAATAACTATGCCAGCTTTTTTGATCCTGATTGCCAGTATTCTATAGCTTAGACCGTTGACTTCTTGAAATGCTCTACATCTTTGGCTTCCTTCTTTTACTCTTTTGTTTACAGGTTCATCTTATATTACCTAGTCAGTTTTAGGACTTCTCTTCTCAACCTGTACTCTTTCCCTAGGAGA
This sequence comes from Avahi laniger, assembly GCA_963575035.1. Lineage (NCBI taxonomy): Eukaryota > Metazoa > Chordata > Mammalia > Primates > Indriidae > Avahi > Avahi laniger. Next base: position 29,337 of record CAUYSK010002742.1, on the reverse strand, counting down.
CCCCATTCATGTCTAACACTTAAATTCCACCTTATTTGGAGGACTCTAAAAATTTTATCTCTAACATATGTTTTTCCTCTAGCTCCAGGCTTTTAGAGTTAACTGCCTACCTGATATATCTTCTTGTCCTGAAGCCACCTCAAACTCACCATATTCAAAAATAAAATTGTAATTTACTTCTCCAAATAATGGTCTCTACCAATAGCACCACTATCTATTCTGGCAGGCAAGCCCGAATCATCTCTGACATTTCTTTCTTCTCCTTTCCTTGCCATATTCAATCCATCACTAACTCTCTCAGTTTCTCCTCCTAAGTATCTATCAATTTTGTTTCTTTCTGGCTATGCTACCATTAATCTAGTGCTATCTACTGTCTCTTACCTAGACTACTTCAAAACTGTGTAAGTTTCTTCCTGCATCTGCTTTTGCTCTATTTCAATGGTCTTTCACAGTGCAGCTATTTCAAATTACACATATGAACATGTGGTTTTCTTTGCTATTGATCTTGGGGAAAGTTCAAAAATCTTAACAGGACCTACAAAACTTTGAATGATCTGACCCATACTCACTCTCTCCAGTCTCATCTCATCCTGTGCTTGCCTTAGCTTGCTGCACCCCAGCTGCATTAGCCTTCTGTTAATCTCTGTTCTGTCAAAGCTCCTTCCTACCACAGGGCCTTTGACCAGGCTCTTTTCTTGTTTTGGAATGCACTTGCTTATTCGATTTTCTCTGGTTAACTCATACTCATGATTCAGATATTAGCTTATTTTTCTCAAAGAAAGACATTTATGACTTCCTCGACTTGGTCACCTCTTCCTATCTTGCATTCTCATACTTTATTGTGCTTCTATTTATTATTCTTATCATAGTTTTCAATAATACATCTTTAATACCTGCTTCTGCCACCAGAGCCTAAGCCACATGAGGACAGGGATTGTGGGCAGAGGCAGCTATCCGCCCACTTTCCACAGTTTAGAGTGACTGTCCAGTCAGAATTTAAATTTCTTAGACCATTTCAGTTTAATACTTAGAAGAATTAAATTTCTTAGACTATTGCATCACAAGTGCAACTGCATGATGGCATTCTAGCCAACGGAATAGGATTGGAAGTGATGTGAGCTAGCTACAGATGTCAGCTATGAAGGTAGCCTCCTCCATTCTCTTTTCATCTTCCTGCTGGCCAGAATGGAGATGGCCCTGAGACTGACCTTGGAAACTATATGTTATAAAAGGCTAAGCCCCTGTCAACTTAAGTCCCTGATTGACTATATGGTGGACCACTGCCATGCCAACCTGTTGGCCCACTGATACTGTTACATAAGAATGAAATATACGATTTACATTTGTTTCCAACAGCAGTTTCCCTATTCCAACTATTTTAGGGACAATATCTGTCTTGTTCACCACTGCATCCCTAGTGCTACCACAGTGCCTTGCCCATGGTAGATACTCACGAACTATTTGTTTAGTGAAATAGAAAATAAAGTAGGTTCTTAATAAGTATTTGTTGAATAAGTGATACTATTTTTATAACTACACATAGAAAGTGCTGTATAATTTCTTGAGGAAAATTGAATAGACAGAAATAGTGAAGTTTTGACTGAAATGAATAACCAATTTGGCTATTTTGAAGTAATTATCTGCTTAATAACAATAGTCAAACAAAATAGATGGCAAAGTGCATGTGTAAAATTGTGAATCAACTAAGGTAAAGGGGTATGTGGTCACATCAAACAAATATTGTGAAGTCCTAATCTATCACTTATGATGTATGTTATTCAAAATAAAATTTGGTTTCTAAGATGTACAATCATAGTATAGTCTTTTATGAGATTCACTGTTGCAAAACTTGAGAAAAAATAAAAGTTTTCTATGGTGAGGTTCCTTTAAATTCCCAGTTATTGGTTTTGTTTGTGTTGGTGAGGTGCCATGTTTGTGCCCACATGTGTCTGTTGTATCTATTTGTGTGTTTTTGAGAGGTAAGTGTGTGTTTGTGTGTGTGTGTGTGTGTGTGTGTGTGTGTGTTTGAAATCCTTGTTTAGTGCTGTAAGGGCTGGGGGCTCACCTCCTTCCTCCCCATCATAAGGGCCATGGCTGACACTCCTATAACAAAAGACAGGTTGACAAGAGAAAAGCATAGAAAATTTATTTGATCATAGCTTTATGTGACACAGAAGCCTTCAAAATGAAAACCCAAAGATACAGGAAAAACTGTCCATTTTTATGCATAGGTTATATGGCCAAGGACAGTCAACTAGAAATATACTTAGATAAAAAGGAGATGAGCTAATAAAAATAGAGTGAGTGGGGAAAATTACTAAGGCCTCTCTGTTCAGATTCTTCTTAGCCTTTCTGTTGTAGTATTTCTTTCTCCCATATATGGGGTAGGAACTTTCTGGAATGAAGGTCTTAATATCTTTATGGCCAGTTCTTACACAAAAAGATGGGGGGAAATTAGAGTAATATATTTAGATTTTATGGCTGGCTTTGGGGAAAAGGGATCTGGTTTCTATGACCAGTCTTAAGGAAGAGGAATTCTAGTTTCTGTGGCTTGGCTCAGGGAAGAAGGAGGAGCCAGAGGGAGGAGGGCAGGAGAAGGTCAGAGAGAAATTTGGCTACTTCTGAGGCCTTCGTTTTCGGAAATCATTTTTTGAGCCCCAACACTGGAGTCTAAGCGTGACCTAACTGTTGTTCAGAGCAGAGCTGAACCATCGGGAATTTGCAGCCTGCTCCAGCATTCACAGATTCACCATTGCAGAGTCTGGGAAAGACACAGTTTCTGTGGTGGGAAAAAATTAGGTTCTCAGCTACTGGTGGCACCTGTTTTGGTGAGAACGTGCATGTGTGGGCTTGCACACGTGTGGGCCAGGAATGTGCACGTGCGTGGCTGGGGAGCGTGGGGGCTCCCAGTCTTGTAGGTGGCAGGGTGGAAGTTGTTGTGTCAGTTGGGTGGAGTGGCATTTACTCTCCCTTTTGTCCTCATACATTGTCTGTGGGAGGGAGCACCCTGCCCCATCCCCAACCCCTGGCTTTGGGGAGGACTCTGATTTTCATCACTGGTCTCTGTCTTGCATGTGTGCCATGTCCCCTTTTCTGCAGAACCCCAGTGGCCCAGGTAGGAGCAGAAGGAAGGGAGGGGGGAGACAGGAAGGCAGGTCAGGGCTTCCATGGGATCATGTGATTCTGTTGTCTGCAGGGCGGATTCTTGTTCCTGGTTAATGTGTCAGTGGGGAGCGATTCAAGCTGCTGTGTGATGGAAGGACCTGGAGAGTGTGCTGCTCACCCAGCTGCCATTTTTATTTATAATTCAATCCTGTTTTGTACTTGCTGTTTCCCAACCATGCCCTATACTTTCCAAACTGGATGCTCACTCTGAAGGGTAGAATCACCTTTTCCATCTGTAAATACTCTATTTTCTTCATAAAAAAAAAGAATATTTTGCTAGTTGCTTACTATGCAAAGTCTGTTACTTCTATTTATCCATTTAATCCTCATGAAAATTCTATTCAGTAATTCTATTATTATATTCATTTTATGGTTGAGAAAACTGAGGCTCTGAAAGTTTAAGTAACTTAGCTTCAGCCACAAAGCTAGTAAGTGTCAGAGCTAGAGTTTCTGCTGAGAAGCCCGCCAAACTGGTTTCTGATATGTTCTACTTTGGTGAAGCAATGCTTCCTTTATGAAGCTTTTCTTGATGTTCCCAACAAGATGTGATCTCCTCTTGCAACTTCCTCTGCATTCTATTCATGCTTCTGTCATGGTAATTACCATGTTGTGTACTTTATTATAAATATTTGTATTTCCCTGATGCAGATTAAAAACTCTTTGAGGGCGAGGACCATCTCTACTCATCTTGCTCTCCCCTTGAATGACTTTAGGAAAGTCACTTGACTTCTGAGTTAGCCCACCTCTATACTGGGAGATGGTAGGACCAATTAGGGCTTGTCAACTCAATTGAGCCTAAGGATCAAGCATGCAACAAATAATTGAGGTGGCCTGTTTGGCTGTGATATACTGAAGAGTGCAGTCCTGTTTGGAGGGAGTGGCAGCCACTCAGTCCCTATTGATTGTGTTCACACTGGAATGTAGACCTGGTGTTACTGGACCTTTTGATTTTACAAAAGAAATATGAAAATCGGATTTTAAAAAAGTGGTATCTCTTGATTTTTAAATGTCAGATCACTTGAAATACAAAGTAGTCCTATGTGGGCTAGATCTGGGCCAATGACTGGTAGATATTCTTTCTATGACTCATTCAAGCTCTTGTTATTTAGAATAATGACTATGTAAATGGATATTCTAATACCAACTTTTTTCTAGAAATCAATGCTATTATAAGTACTATCTTCTATAATGTTTAAGGGTGAAAAGAAAAAGGAAGAAGAAATATCAAAACACCAATGTTTTACTAATATTTTGGAAGAACAAAGATATATTTTAAAAAACTTGTCTAAGAGCCTTGTTCTAAAGTTATCTGTGTGTATATGTAGAAGCATAGTAGAATATGTAATTTGTATATATATTATTGAATAGGTATATCTTTATTTTATATATGGAATTTACAAATTTACATGACATTTTAAATTGATATACATCTACTTCTGAATTTATAGAATATATAAATTTATATTAGAGATTTTTGAAAAATTTGAAAACCTCAGATTCAATTTTAGCTGAAAAATGTGGAGAACTGGACAATGATCTCCTTGTTTTGAGGGAATCCAATTCCCTAAACTAGCCAGACCTTGGAAAGTAAATAGCTTAAAATTTTTTTCTGCCTGTGCTAGAATTTGAAATGACCGTTTAATTTGTTTTGGTCGTATTTTTATGCCAGGAATACTTTTGAGAAGTTACATGTTGACAAAAATGAAAATGAACTAGATCAGCCCCTTCCAGTACATGCAAACAATATAAACTCTTTTCAATTTTAATTGCAAGAGCTCTGAGTTTCCCAAGTCACCAGAGGCTTATACTGAATATCAGTCTTGATTAACATCTAAAAATAGGTGTGAAGAACTCATCTGGACATAGCACAGCATGAAATACTGAAAGGATATTAAAGACAGGTAACATTTTCAAGGATCCATAGTTTAGTGAATTTCAAGCAAGAATGAAAATATTTGGCATTATTGCATCAGCTTCTCAAGATTAGTCAGGAGAATATAGGAATTTTCTTCCTGGATTGACATTAAGAATAGGCTGGACATTAATCTAAGACATACATATTTTCTTTCTAACTTTGTTGGTGCTCTGTGTTACAACTTCTCTGAGGGTAGAGTAATAAATATATTATCTTAAAAGAAAATAACTTCATACTGCTTTCTTTTAGAGTTTCTTTTAGGTTGCAGGTTGCAGTTTTAGCAAAAGTAAATAGAGATGGTTATATATTAGCCAGAAGAATGACCACAGGCAGAGAATTAATACAATTTCATTGACATTCCATAGATTAGAAAATGTTGGAGCTGGAAGGGACTTTAGCAGTTTTTTTCTCAATTGTCCTAAACCTCTTAGGGAATTAGACTAGTTATCTCCAAGACCCTTCATAGCTCACTTGACAAACGGGACAGCTGAGGCCCAGGGTCAAAGTCTATGTTTACTATAGACCAATCTCTCAGGGGAAAGGGAGCCGACTATTAAAATACCAAGATGAATTAGGATAACAAATAATTGACAACAATTCACAGGGTATTTTAAATAAATGAGCAGAATTTGCCTAGTACTTGAGATTGTAGACATAAATTTTCTAGCATATCTTTTTCTTTATTCTTAAACAAATTCTAACATATCTTGTGTATCTATGTAGAAAGAAACAAACCAAAGAAACGAAATGCCCATAGCTCAGTGTCTAGCTTATTGATGGCACTCAATATATGTGTTTGGTGACCATAGGCAGTGATGATAGTCACTGTAGATTTTTTTTTACATGTTTCTAGTGTAGATGTTTAACTACTGGCAGTGGAATAACTTTGTGATATTAAGAGTAAATGTTCTTTGACTGAAGCCTACACCTCTTTTTGAGGCAGAAACTAATTGAACAATTCATTTCGATAGCTTTTTAAATCACAAAACTGCTGTAAAAGGTTATATTTGACTTTGATATAAGTCTTACTAGATATATAAAAAATTAGTTCTTTGCCTGGGATTTCATGTCTTACCAAAATTAAATAAATACGTAAAACAAATACAAACGTAAAACCTCATCAAACTTTAGACTTCCTTCGCCTGTTTAAAGGGTATTATTGATGGCTGTCAGAGAAGAGAATGAAACTTGTGTGTATTGATCTCATTGTCCAACACAGCTGGAATTAGGAAACAGGTGGTATTAAGTTTTAATCTTTGTCTTTTCACGCCAGAACATTCACACATATGATTTTTTAAAAAATACCAGCAGAGGAAATGGTATGCACTTTAATACTAATTGTCACAGTATTAATGGTGACTATTTCGTAAGAGCCATTTAAAAATTATGAACTTTGTTTTTATGTTCTTCTTTCACATAACTGTTGGGATAATCTCTTACCAATGGTATTTTCATTATATTCTTCCCTTACTTGGAAGCCTATAGAGAATGCCTATAGCTTTAGTGGTTATAAGTGGGAGCTGTAGGGACAAAAGGTCAGGTCTGAATCTCTACCTTCTGCTACTTGTGAGACTTTGGGAATGTTATTTATTTCCTCTGAGGCTCAGTTTCCTTATAAATAAAGTGGGGATATATATCAAAACTTCACTGATAGTATGGTTGTTAGGGATAAATGAGACAATGTTTAAATCTCTTATCATAGTGTGTGGCATGAGGTAAGCCCTGGTACATATTGGGTATTCAATAAATATTGATTAAATGAATGGATAGACACCTAGTGCTTGAAAAGTAAAATGTAAATCCTTCAGCCTACTGTTCAAGAACTCCCAGCTACTGTCTCCCATATTTTTGCCAACTACCAACACTCTTAGTTTATTATGGCCTGGTTAGGATGGTCCCTTTGTTATAGCCAAACTAATTTCCATTCTGTCACTATACACTACTCAGCTTCTCAATCCTGTCATTTTACTACCCCACAGAAAGGGCTGTTTACTCTTCAATGCCATAATATTTTATTTTATTTACTTCAGAATATTATGGGGGTACAAATGTTTAGCTTACATATATTGCCTTTGCTTCAGCTGGGTCAGAGCTACAAGCGAGTCCATCCCCCAGACGGTGCACACCATATACATTAGGTGCGAATATACACATCCCCACCTCCCTACTCCCACTTGTCTAACACCCGATGAATGTTACTATTATATGTGCACATAATATTTTAATTACTTTCATAATCTTGCTCAACACTCACCTTTTCCAGAAAAATTGCCTAATTAACCCCATCTGATTTAGGTCCCACCATTATTCTGGTGCCTCTTCTCAGCACTCATGTAATCAGTTTGCATAATCCTTTACACCTGCAGAGCTATAGCTTTTATTGTTCTTGAGTCATTTTCTGTATATTTTGCCCCCTCTATTAACTAGTTTCAAAGCTCTGCAGTAGCAGTGAGGAATGCATCTCTTACTTTGTGATACCCTTCCCATATCACTTGTGGCCCCCAGCCTCAAGAACATAATTTCAAATACTTGCTAAATAAATGAAATAAATGATATGTAATGAAATTGCACTTTGCAGCCATGAAAAGCAAAACATCAAATGAATGCAATTTCATGCCTATGATCTAATGCAGCAGACTGGGTGTTCTGACAATGAACACATATTTGCAATTACTTTTATATTTTATAAAATGAGGATGAAAGGGGAAAATGTATCATTGTGTGACTGCAACGGCAATGGTTAGCATAGCAAATATCACATTAAGAAAATTTCTACTGTCATAGGAACATTTTACTTGTTAAAATTAAAACAATGATGTAGCTATGTGACCTTGTACATGTCAATTAACCTCTCAAGTGCTCAAGTTTTTCCATCTGTAAAATAAATGAAGGCGTGGATTATATTATCTGTTCTCAATTCTATCATTTTATGGTTTTTAGATCACATACTTCAGCCTATGTTGGCAATGTGGTAACGTGTGTATGATGTGAATTCTGAGGATATGATATCTTAGTAGTCACAAACTGGTGCCTTTTGGGAGGAGTCCCAAAGTATGTATTTAATATATGTGGCTTCTGTCTTGGGTGGATAACACTATGATCTATTCTCAGAGAGACTAAATGGGTCTAGAGCTAGGATAAACAAAATCCAACATTTTTTAGGAGGCTAACAATGATGAGAGAAAGAGAATCTGAAGAAAGAGTTTTTAGTTCAAGAATAGTATGAAACTTACATAAAATGGGACCAGCATTTACTTTGCCAAGAAGCAGAAGTAAGTGCCTTTCCTCACACTCCGTCTCCCCTTCATTTACCTCCCTGCACCCCAGGAATCCCCTCCTTCCCTGCACAAAAAAGAATTTATCATTAACTACAATTCGTGATTCACAGTCATCATAAAAATTGTTATTCTTAAGCACAGAGAGTTGTCTATTTTTTTAAAAAAGACATGTAAAAATTATATTAAAACATGAAAGTAGAAAGACATGTAAATTTATACCAAGTAACACAAATCACTTGCAAATCTGCCAGTGCCCTAGGTTAATGAGATTAAAGAATCATAAGAGACAAATAAGGAATTTATTCCCCAAACACCAGACCGGAATCAAAAGACAGACTATATTGATTCATCTAGTTTCATAAAAACATTTGTTTCTGATGATTGAGTGAAAATTATTTATTCAAAACATCTCCCACCATGTCTTTTTTTAAAAAGCAAAAAGTCTATATCATTATTAGCTTATACTTTTCATGAAAATAGAAACTATTTAAATGTATAAGTGAAGATATGGAGAATACGTATGGCATAAGAGAAGATCTTCCATAATGAGAACCAGTTTTTTAAAAAATGTACTTTTGTCATGTAACAATAAAACAACAACACAACGACCTAAAATGGCTTTTAAAGCAGGCACTTTATGTAGCACACTGAGCATATAAGTGTCCAACAAAGAGATTATCTAAAATGGATAACATTTATCTATCCCTAACACATCAAACAACTGTAGAGACATGTATTGTACCCCCAAGGTACAATGAATGGAGCTCAAAGGAAAGAGAAAGAAAAACCTGTTAAATTCCCGTGGGACGTTTTACACCCTCAAAGGAGCTACAAACCTTCTACCAAAAGACTGGGAGAAAAAAAACAAGAGTCGCTATAAGTCAAGAGTATGTGTAGTGAAAGTGAAAGTGGAAGGGTAAAGAATTGAGGTCAGAGAGTGGAATATTGGAGTTAAGGATTTCTGATGTAGGCCAGTTGTGGAGGACGGCAACACAGAGAGGGCTACCATGGCAGTGGGTAGCTGGAGTAGGGAGGAAGTGAATATCACAGGAGTTAGAAGCTTAAGAAATTTTAATGTAGGGTGCTAGGTGGACTGACTATTCATAGGGATCTTTACTAATTGAATGAACAGTGAGGGCCTATTGTGTTAAAGTATTGCGCAGATATAGGCATAAATGAGGAAATATAGTTCCCGACTTCATAAAACTTCCATTCTAGCAGAGGACACAGACAGTTAGGTACTTGCAATAAAGTATAGTGAGCGTTACTTCTCAGAAAACAAAGAAATACATTTAGGCAAGGGAGGTCTCTCCTCTCTGGTAGCAAATGATAATAGGATGAGGTCTGCCTTGGCCCGTCATTTTTCTATCATTTTTCAAGTCGAAAATAGCTTTCAGGAAAATATGGTAAATCCCAGTTTATAGATGAAAATAAAATAAAGAAGTTAGGTGATTTATTCTAGGGCATATAGCTAGTGAGTGACAGAATTAGGATTGAAAACCAGATCTGTCATAGTTGCAGTCCTTTTATGGCAATGTAAGGTGACTATGGCCTATCCTTCCAGTAGATTACAACTGAAAAATATGAAAAAACACAAAACCCAGCTACCTAAGAACTCTAAAATGTTAATAGAAACAGGAAGATTATGAGTAGGAGTCAAAACTTGAAGAAATAACCTGCATGGAAGTAACTTTCCTGTTTTTTTTCCTTGTGTTGCTTTGTGCCAAGGTTGGGTCTCTGTTACATAGCACTGTGATGATGTTGGAGGTTAAAATTCTGATAGAGATTTCTTCAACTTTTTGGCCAGAGGAATAAGGGAAAGGAACACCACAAGGCTGGAGAATGCAAGAGGAATCACAAAGGGGAGAGAGCTGGAGAAGGGGTCCTCTATTCTTCATAAATCACAACTGATACCCTGAGCTATTCATGCATAGGACAGACCCTAATGAGCAGAGTAAAGGCTTTGAGAAGTCAAGTGAGATCAGAACTACTCATACAAGTCTCAGATTAACCCTGAATAATACCTGCATGAGACGGATGTAGATAAGCAGAGCAAATTCTTAGAGGAATAAAATAGATTTAATGTTTTAGCAATTTTATGAGGTATAATTTATTTACACACTACAAAATTCACGTGTTTTAAATTTATAATTAAATAATTTTTAGGAAATTTATTGAGTTGTACAACCATCACTACAGCTCAGTTTAGAACATTTCCAGCACCCCAATAAGATCCTTCTTCTTGTTCATAGTTAATCTCTATTCTCATCCCTACCCTAGAAAATTACAAATCTGCTTTTTTTTCTCTATAGATTTGCCTTCTCTGGACATTTAGTGTGAATGAAGTCATACCACATGTGGTCTTTGCATCTGGCTTCTTTCATTTAGTATGTTTTTTAGGTCCATCCATATTGTAGCATACATGGGTATTTTTATTTTTTTATGGCTGAAAAATATTCCATTGTATGGCTACTTGACTCATAGAATATTTGAACTGCCACACATAGGAGGCAAGACAGAATTTATGATCTGAGCCTAACAACATGATTATCTGATGACACCAGAGCATCAACATTCTCCAGAAGAGTACAACAGCATCCAGCATCTAAATAACATAATAGTCAAAATGTCAGAGATGATCTAAACTGGACATACTAAAAGCCAGGAAAAATGTGACCAATTATCAAGGGAGAAAATAATCAGGAGGTGTGAACCTTGAGAAAATTCAAGTTTTGGAATTATCAGACAAAAGCCAAAAAAAAAAAAAAAACAACACATACTTGGAGAAGATAGATAGATGTTCTCAGCAGAGAAATAGAAATTATAAAAAGAACCAAATGGGAAATTTAGAGCTGAAAAATACAACATTTGAGATAAAAAAAAATTTACCAGATGATTTCAGCAGTAGACTAGAGATGACAGAGGAAAAAGTTAGTGAATTAGAAAATAGGACAGTAAATATTATCCAATCTGAGGGGCACTCATATAAAGAAGGTTAAAAAGTTGAACAAATGAACAAGCTTCATGGCCCTTTGAGACAATATAAAAATGTTTAACATTTATGTCATTAGAGTTTCAAAAGAAGAGACAAAAGAGATTAGTGCAGAAAAAATATTCTAAAGAATGGTAACTGAAAACTTTTCACATATGGTAAAACATAAATGAACGGAATCAAGAAGCTCAGTGAACCCAAAACAGAATAACTCAGAGATAACCATGCCCAGATATATAATAATCAAACTACTGAAAACCAAAGATAAATTTAAAAGTCTTAAAAGCAATCAAGGTAAAACATCCACAGATTTGTGCATCTATGGATTTCTCATCAGAAACTATGAAGGCCAGAAAACAGTGGGACAACATCTTTAAAGTGCTGAAAGCAAAAAACTGTCAACCTAGAATTCTATAGCTAGTGAAATTATTCTTCATAATTGAAGGTGAAATAAAGACATTCTCAAGAAAAAGAGAAACTAGGAAAATCTTTCACCAACATGTTTTACAAAAAAATGCTAAAGGAAGTTATTTAGGATAAAGAAACATTATACTAAAAGGAAACTGGAATCCTTAAGATTGAATGAAGAGTAACAGAGATAGCAAACATATGGATAAATATAAAAGACTATTTTTCTCCTAAATTCTTTAACCTATGTGTTTCTATTGAAATCAAAGGTATAACATTGGTGGAATTTCTAATGTACTAGACTTAAACTTAAAAATATAACATAAAAGAGAGTGTTACAGCTCTTTTAGAATTTGTCTAGTAGATTTTCCTGTCCTCACCGGAAGAGCCCTCAATGCAAAAAAAAAAAAAAAAAAAGATGAAAGTATAACATAAAAGGGCAAAGAAGCCTGTATGGTCATATGGCTTCTATATTTTACTTGAAATTTTAAAATATTTTTTGTTTTTGAGACAGAGTCTCACTCTGTTGCCCCGCCTAGAGTGCTATGGAGTCAGCCTCGCTAACAGCAACCTCAATTCCTGGGCTCAAGGAATCCTCCTGCCTCAGCCTCCCGAGTAGCTGGGACTACAGGCATACACCACCATGTCCGGCTAATTTTTTAATATATATATATTTTAGTTGTCCAGCTGATTTATTTCTATTTTTTTAGTAGAGACAGGGTCTCACTCTTGCTCAGGCTGATCTTGAACTCTCGAGCTCAAACAATCCGCCCGCCTGGGCCTCCCAGAGTGCTAGGATTACAGGAGTGAGCCACCACGCCTGGCTGAAGTTTTAAAATGTTAATTCTTAAGTAGACTGTAAAAAGTTAGCCATATATATATACATATATGAATGTACATATGTGTATATGTATGTATATATGTATATATATATAAATACCAGAGGGATGATTAAAAATATAATTCAAAAAGAAATAGCAAGAAAAGCCAATATGTAAGTTGAAACAGAATAGTAAATATATTCCACTAATCTGAAAAAAAGCAGGAAAAGGGTAAAAGGAACAAAAAACAGAGGGTACAAGCAGAAACAAATAATAAAATATTAGGTGTAAATCAAATCATGCCAATAATTACATTGAATATAAATGATCAAAACACATTAATTCAAAAACAGAAATAGAAAACTGGATAACAAAAACAAGAGCCAATTACATGCTGTCTACAAAAAATGCACTTTAAATATGAAGACACATATATGTTAAAAATAAAGCAATGGGAAATGATATACTATACAAACACTAATTTAAAAATGCTATAGTGGCTAATTAATATCAGAAAAAGTAAACTTCAGAGCAAATAATATTGCTAGGGATAAAGAGTTAATCACATGATTATTATAAAAGAACCAGTACACCAAGAAGATATAACAATCATATATGTATATTCAGCTAACAACAGATCTTCAAAATATACCTGATAAAAAGTAATAGAACTGTCTACTGTAACCAATTGGGCACAATGATGAGGATGCTTGCAATTAAGCAACTGAGATTGGTCTATAGAGACAGGCCAATCCTCTTGCAAGACAATGCTCGATTGCTTGTTGCACAAACAATGGTGCTCAAACTGCAGAGGCTGGACTTGGAAACTCTCTGTCATTCACTGTGTTCACCAGACCTTGCACCAACTGACTCCCACATCTTCCAGGCTTTGCACCACTTCTTGTAAGGAAAAATATTTAATTCTCAACAAGCCGTGGAAAATGCCTTTCATGATTTCATTGCCACTTGCTCTCCAGGCTTCTTCACTGCTGGCATAAGCAAACTACTGTTAAGATGGCAAATCTGTATTGATAGTTTAGGCATACACTTTGATTAACTGTAATGCTTCTTGTATGAGATATAATAAACTAAACTTTTGATTCTAAATCGGACATTTCATATTTAATGACCTATACATTTTTTTGAGTTACCTTGGTCTTCCCATTATTTCATTTGAATAAAGAATTCTATTGATTAAAAAAATCACAAATATTTGAAAGCTATTTACAAAAATTGTTTTCACATTCATTTTTTAAAAATTTTAATTTTAAATTTTATGGGTACATAATGGTTGTATATCTTTATAGGGCACATGTGATGCTTTGATACAGGCATACAATGTGAATTAATAAAATCTGTGTAATTGGGGTATCCATCATCTCAGGCATTTAACATTTATTTGTATTAGAAACATTCTAAATTCTACTCTTTTAGTCATTTTTAAGTATACCCTAACATACTGTTGATTATAGTCACTTTGTTGTGCTATCAAATATTGTTCTATCTATTTAATTATATTTTTGTATCCGTTAACCCTACTCACTTTATCCTGACCTCCCCACTACCCTTCCCAATCTCTGGTAACTATCATTCTATTCTCTGTTTCCATTAGATCAATTGTTTTTAATATTTAGCTCCCACATATGACTGAGAACATGCGAGATACGTCTTTCTGTGCTTGGCTTATTTCACTTGACATAATGTTCTTCAATTTCATCCATGTTGTTGTAAATGGCAGGATTTCATTCTTGTTTGTGGCTATATAATATTCCATAGTGTATATGTACCACAATTTCTTTATCCATTCATCTGCTGATGGACACTTAGGTTGATTCCATATCTTGGCTATTGTGAATAATGTTGCAATGAACGTGAGAGTGCAGATATCTAGTCCACGGCCGTACCACTCTGAACGCGTCCAATCTTGTCTGATCTTGGAAGCTAAGCAGGGTAGGGCCCAGTTAGTACTTGGATGGGAGAGTGCAGATATCTTTTCTATGTACTGAATTCCTGTCCTTCGAATATAAATGTAACAGTGGGATTGTTGGGTCATATGGTAGTTCTATTTTTAGTTTTTTGAGGAACCTCCATACTGTTTTCCATAGCGGTTGCACTAATTTACATTCCAACCAAAAGTGTACAATGGTTCCTTTTTCTCCACATCCTCTTCAGCATTCATTATTGCCTGTAATTTTGATAAGAGGCATTTTAACTGAGGTAAGATGATATGTCATAGTTTTGATTCGCATTTCTCTGATGACTAATTATGTTGATCATTTTTTCATATACTTGTTGGCCATGTGTATGTCTTCTTTTGAGAAATATCTATTTAGATCCTTTGCCCATTTTTATAATCATATTATTTGGTTTTTTCCTGTTGAGTTGTTGGAGCTCTTTATATACTCTAGCTATGAATCCTTTGTCAGATGAGTAGTTTGCAAATATTTTCTTCCATTCTGTGTGTTGTCTCTTCACTTTGTTGATTGTTTCCTTTGCTATGCAGAAGCTTTGAATGCTACTATTTTAAATGTTGAGAGAAGGGCCAAAAGGGACGTACTGGAATTGTAGAAGAAGGCTTGCATTAAATAGGTAGAGGAAAACTAGATAATACTCCTTTATACTTATATAGTACTTTACACTCTTCCAAATGCATTTGCATATATTATCTCATTTAAGCTTTATCACATTCCCAGGAGTTAGGCAAGTCAGCTAGCACTACACTCATTTTACAGATGGGAAACATGAGTCTGTGAATTGTCAAGGTTATATGACTAGTTGATATAATCTTGGCAGAGCCAGAATTCACAAATCGGAAATCGAGGCATTCTGATTCCATTAGGAGAGCATTAGTAAAATGTGGATTCTCTCATAAGTAAGAAAATATCTCTAAAACTTTGATTGTCTTAAAACATTTTCATTTAAAAGTTTTCCTCTCAACCATATTTATCTACAGCTCCAAATCTAATCCTTATATTACATTGTTCTTACACCTAAAGCTCTCTAGCTTAGAGTTTTGTCCCCTCTAATGTCCTGAAAAACAGGATATTATGGTCATGTTGTAATGTGCTATAGTCAACTTTTTTTCAGAAAGGTAGTCATGAGTAGATGCTTATACCAAATTCCAAAAAAAGAAGATTTTTAATGGTCATTTATTACAGAACCATAAGGTAACTGATGAGGAGACCAGATTTAGTGGACTGAATTTGACATCTTAACAATAATCGGTGTGCCAGACACATTACCCAAATCATTTCATTTGATTCCTCATAGCAACCTTATTTCATAAGATGATTGACAGATCATGAGTTGGTTCTCCTCAGCCTACCACCTCCTCCCTCCCTGAGGACATTCCACAGAAGATCATTGAAGAAAAATCATGGTTTTTTTTTCATTAACAGCATTCAGTTTTTAGAGACATTTGTATTCTTTAATATTATGCTTTAGCTTTTACTACCTCTTAATCTTTAAAATTAGACATGTACAGCTAAGATCTAGAGAGACTTCATCTCACAAATAAGTGAGGTACTTCAAGAAACTATAAATTTAACTGTAGAGTGCAGTTTTTGAAGGAATGAAATGAAGATTAATCTACTCCAAAAGGCAAGTTCTCAGGGATGAAAAGAAACTTCAGGTTTGCAGCCCAATTTTATTGATGCAAGAATGGGCTCAGAGCAGATGCAAGAACTCTGTGGCTTTCTCAGGCCTTGCAGGAATCCTCTCCCCCAGGCAACATGAAGTTAGACTGATTTCATTCAGTTAGAATGTGCCCGGTACTCTGACTCTGCATTCTCTAATTCCCACAGCCGAGACTGCTTTACCTTGCCTCAAATTCTGAGACCAATTATGCTTTTATATAAGGGAAATGGAAGGAAAATATAATAACATCTGTTGAGTTCTTTCTCTGTGCCAGACATATTATCCAAATCATTTGATTTGATTCCTCACAGCAACCCTAATTATTGCCAATGCACAGCACTTAAGACAATAAATTCAAAAAATAATTGTTGACTGATTGAACAAACATGCAAAGTATTGTTAGTTCTTTGTACATATTCCCATTTTATAATTGAAGAAATGGGTGATCAGATACGTTAAATATATTGCCCAAGGTTACACAGGTGGTTAATTTCTTCTTCCCTCTCTCCTTCCCTTCCTTTTTTTCTTTTGTAAGTTTGAGAAAATTCTTAGAAGTTATACATAATTGGCATCGACAACCTAAATGATACAATAATATAAAGTGTTAAAGTGAAAGTTTCTCCTCCTCATCTCCCCTCCACTCTCCAGAGATAATAACTGTAAATAATTTGATGTGTCCACATCCTTTTCATTGTATCAAGCAAATCTTATCAATGCTGCTGTGGTTCTCGGTCCAATCTTATAATTCCTAGATTCATAGAACTGGGCTTTGTCTTTATCTTTGGTTCCAAGTTCCCATTCTGTACCCCCAATTTTGCAACTGTATTTATTATCATATCCTCATGCTTTTGTTTCTGCCAGAGTCTGCAAGAATATGTCAGTGTTTGTAATGAGGGCATCACTGTAGCTGAGTTTTACAAAATTAAATCTTTTCTACTTAACTTGCCAGTGTACACTTGGGGGATGTGACAGACGGTGGAAATGTTCTGTGCAGCAACTGCTTTATGACTGTGGTTGCAATTGAAAGAGTAAGCATGGCAGCAATATGCACTAAAACTGATAAATGGATTGTAAAGAGAAGCAGTACACAAAGAACCGGTAACTGCTTGTCTCTGCGCTCTGATTTGATGTGGTACTGGTGATAGAGCCTCAGTCTTTCTGGAAGCAATCTGTGTTGTTGCAGAAACAGGTAAACCTATTTTAATAGATCTTGCATTTATCATCATATTTCTTCTTTCATTGTGTCTTGCAGTAATTCATCTTTTACAAGGGATCTGTAGCCATTTCATTTCCAACAAATTGTTCCCCAACATGTTCTCCAGCCCATTTAACTATTTCCTTGGTAAATCAGTACTAAGGACCAGCCTTCACAACTCTTTGACCACAGTATTTCCTTCCTAATCTTCTTTCATTACCTACTGAATTGTCTCCTTTTACCCCCTCCCCGCCCCCCAAATAATCTCCAGTCTCTTTAGCTTTCCTGGTAAATTTTTCATTTAGTTCTCTTTACTTTGCTTGCCTACCCATTATGGGATTCATGATATTGCCTTATTAATTCAAATAACCCCTTATTTCTTTGATCTTTTGTTAAGTTGGTAAAGCCCATTCTCAACCCAGGAAAGAAACTTCCTATCATTCTTTTCCTCTGATTTTATTCCTAGGCTGTGAAACATTTCCCAGTCAAGTCACAAAACCATGATGATCAAGTTCAACAGTAAATTTGGGCTATCGAACTTCCACTGGATGTTGCACTTTGCTTACTATTCTTTCATTCTCTCTTGACCTTTTCTGATAATTCCCTATAGTTGATGCTCAAACTTGTACACTCTCTATTATCTCAGCCCTAAACGTGATTACTTAATTCCTTGGACAAGATCAAAGCCATCGAATGTGGGCTCTTTGACTTTCCCTGGTCTCTCTCTAAGCAGATTTTTATTGCCAAACTCTCTTCTCCACCAATATCTTATCATCTAACGTCCCATCTTTGTCCTAGAAAAGACGCTTTTTCAAGGCAGGAGCCTCTTGTTTCCATCATTTCCACATTCCTCTGGCACCCCTCTACAATATCAGCCTCTCTTCCATTCCCACAAATAAGATCAGCTTCTCTCAGAATCCTCCACAATCTTCTTTGAAATTAGATATCTCCTAAGATTGCTATTTCATTTCCCTCACACACCCTTTACTGCCAATATTTTAGGCTATATTTGCAGTTTTCATTCCTTACTGCTTGTTTGTACTTCTTAAAATCTGGCTTCTAGTCTCTTAACTATGCTGAAATTCTTTCTCCAAAGTTCCAATGTTCTGATAATAGTTTTATATAGTGGCTTTTCCAATTCTCATCCTCTTAGTCATCTGTAAGGCATATATTCTGTTGACTACCATAACCTTCTTAAAATTTTTTTTCTCTTTATATTGAGGAACTTCTGTAGTATGGACTTCTTCCTACCTTTAGATACCCTCCCACATTAACTTCTGCTATATATTGTCAGCTTTTACATGGAGAATTAAAGGCATTTATCCACAAAAAGGTCTGTACTTGAATGTTTATGAGAATTTATTCAAAATAATCAAAACTTAGAATCAATATAAGTGTCCTTCAATGGGTGAATGGATAAACAAATTGTGATACATCCAGCAATTGGAAAATTTCTTGGGAATAAATATGAACAAGTTATTAATAAAAAACAAGATAATGAATGATTCTCAAAAGCATTATGCTAAGTGAAAGAAGCCAGACACTGATTGCATACATAACTGTTCAATTTATATGACTTTCATGAAAGGCAAATCTACAGTGACAGAAAGCAGACTAGTGGTTGCCAGCATCTGAGGATGGGGTAGTGCATTGACTACCAAGGGACAAAAGGGAATGCTCTAGAATGATAGAAATGTTCTATACAATCATCATGGTGGTGGTGATTATATGACTGTATACAGTCTTCACTGACATTTTAGAATTTTAGTATATATAAATTATATCCCAATACAATTCTCAAAAAGTTAAAATATAAAAAGTCAGCACTAGTGCAACAATTTTTATATCCTCATATACTTCCCAAAGAAATCAATTTTTATGGCCATTCTCTTATGCAAAATATCCTCAACATAGCTCCAAATACGTTGTAAATTTCTTTTTGGATCTACCATCAAATCCAGTAATGTCAGTTAAATAGAACATACTCTGCAAGTAGTTGACTCGTTGATGCCATTATTTTGAGGAGAATCTGACACTTGAGAAGCTATATACAGTAGTGTAATATTTAAAATGTTTGTTGTTAAAGAAACACAAGTTCAAGTTATTGCTTCGCTACTTAGCTGTGTGAGTTTGGGCAAATTTCTAGTTCTATATATGCCTCTGTTTCTTCTTCTGTAAAGTGGAAAAAGGATCTTTTCATAAGTTGATTCTAAGAATTAAAAGTGATATAACTCATAAGTAGCTTGCATATAGAAAACATTTTATAAATGCAAAGAGTATTAGAAGGAATAAAATTGATTTTATCCTTTTAAGAGAACTTATTCAGCATCTAATTTTTGCACATGTTCTCTCTATCATATCCAACAGCTTGTAGGTGAAAATTGTCTCACAATCTATTTTTGCAAATAATGTTTTATTGGAACAGAGTCATGCACATTTGCTTATGGTTGTTTTCGCATTGCAAAGATCAGAATGTCAAAGATAAAATGGCTAAGTCAAAAGAAAAATAAGCAGATGCTACAGCTGAGATAATTCAGCTATTGGAATTATCAAAGACTATATTTTTTTTGAGACAGAGTCTTACCATGTTGCCTGGGTTAGAGCACAGTGGTGTGATCATAGCTTACTGCAACCTCAAACTCCTGAGCTCAAGCAATCCTCCTTTCTCAGTCTTCCAAGTAGATAGGACTACAGGTGCACACCACCACAGTCAGCTAATTTTTCTATTTTTTGTAGAGACAAGATCTCACTATGTTGCTCAGTCTGGTCTTGAACTCCTGATCTCAAGCAATCCTCCCACCTCAGCCTTCCTAGTAGCTGGCACTACAGGTGCAAGCCACTGTACCCGGCAATGTGCTTCTAATAAATGGTTCAGTGTTAGAAAAATAGCTTGTACTGTATTATCACTTTAAAAATTTCAGAAATTATTATTTTCAAATAGATTAAAGGAACATATTTTCTACATACAAGTCTATATATGTATGTGTGTATATATAGGCCTATATATCTATGTACATCTATATTTTTAAATAAATTAAAGGAACATATTTCCTACATGTAGGTCTATATATGTGTATGTATATACACATATATGTATATATGTATGTGTTTCTATATATGCATATATAGGTCTACATACATATGCGTATATATGTGTATGTGTATAACTATACTATACATATATGTATTCATATATGTATTATATGTGTATCTGTGGAAACATAGAAAATTATATTATCTATGGAAACGTAGGGAAAATCTTGAAACATGTGTACCAATCTCATAACATTAATTCTGTAGTGAAGATTTACAGTGTTGAAACTGAAGGTGAAGAGAAGTTTTTTATCCACTTTCTTTGATTTCTGTAATTTAAGTGAAATAATAGTTTTAAAAAAATATTGTTTTCTATATTTTAATAAAATTCTGCAACTTTTTTTAAAAAATGAACATATAGAGGGAAAAAAACCCTACATTTAACTTCCTCTTTTTTTCCCCTCCCCTTCAGTTGTCCCTATCCGTACGTACCACAAACCTACCCACTCACCCTCAGAGTGAAACAAGTTGCTGAGTCTTTGACTCAGAAGAGGCCCCTGGCTCTGTTTTATAGGAAAAGGGTGTACATACACTAAGTCTTCACTTGATGTCATCCATAGATTCTTGGAAACTGTGACTTTAAGTGAAACAATGTATAATAAAACCAATTTTCCCACAGGTTAATTGATATAAACAAGAGTTAAATTCCCAGGGCATATTTCTGGTCACAAAAATATCACCAAACTTCTAAATGAAGACTTAAAACATTTTGAATATTAAACTTTAAAATAAATGTGAGCTATACATGTAATTAAGAAAGATTAATAAAAAGAAGTAAAATAAGTATTTACCCAATTATTCCAGTTCAGAGTCTTGGGTGGCTGGAGCCTCTCTTGGCAGTTCGGAGTGACAGGAGGAAACGGCTCTGGGAGGACACCATTGCATGGCAGGGTGCGCTCACACGCACACCCACACTCACTCAGACTAGGACCAGGACCACGTAGACACGCCAGTTCACCTAATGGGCACAGCTTTGGGATGTGGGAGGAAAACCCACGCAGACATGGGGAGAATATGCAAACTCCACGTGGACATTGACCTCACCCAGGATTGATTTTTTTTTCTCATCAACGTTATACCAAACGGCGTTGAACAAAATATGTTATTTGAGGATCTGCTGTACTTGCATTGTTTACACATAGAGTCCTCGTTTTTGTGATTAGTTTCTCTGTTATCATCAGTAACTCTGATCAGTTTCTGAGCAGCGCTGCAGAATGCAGAGGTATGGGAAAAAACAATGAGCTTTCGATTCAGACTGCCCTAGAAGAGAATTCCAATCCTTGAACCCACTGGCTATAAATTTCTTTATCTGTAAGGCAGTAACTACAACAGTACCTTCTTTACAATCATGAATTATCTTCTCATGAAACAGAAGATAATCCAGAGTTTGGACTCAGATTTGTCTGTTTCTAAGAAGTCAAACTCTATTACCATGTCATGCTGCCACCTCTCATGAAGTGTCAAATGCATTTTCCAATGGAAGCAATGCTGCAAAAATGATTAAATTTGCTGATTAACCCACAAATGTAATCTCACCAATCCTATTTGAAACTCTAGCAGTGAAAGACAGTAGTCAAAATTCCTTAAGGTTGGAGACTAGAAGGATATAAAAATATAAAGAAAGTGATGTATTTTATAAAATGCTATCTTAAAACAATTTTCAGATTTTTCTTGTTAGTTCCCAAGAGTTTTGATCCATGTAGAAGTTATATTTCACTCTCTTAGGCCCCATGTTCATGGGACCATAATCAAATAGTCAAAACTAGAAGATTCCATAAAGAGCCAAATTTCAGAATTGTGCTATTCATTGTAACACACATATAAAGATTAGATTTGTGACTATCACAGATTGACTTAACTATTTCATTCCTGAGAACTGCCTATATCATTTCACCAGTAGACAGGCAATTCAGACTTCCTGACTGACAAACTGTAGTAGGTGGAGGTGAGGAGTGACAACTCCTTGTGAGTCATGATCCTTTTTTTGAGGACATACTCTTTAGGATGACAGCAAAGCACAGGTAACTGCTGATTTAAAATGGGCATGGTCAAGTTTTTCCAGTAACTCTCTTGGTATTCCTATTGCAGGTTTTCACAAGTTGGGACACCAGTGTTTTAAAGGATGATGTTTAATGAATGAGTGGTCCACACACAAAAAGATTTCTATGGTAAAATAAAGTTGGGAAATATTGCATTAAACAACATAAGCAATTTAAAACAGATTACTGTAGGACATTTCAGAACGCTTTGATATATAAATATGCATTACAAATCTCTAAGCAGGTGATAAAGTAGGCAGTGCTTTCCAAACTTATTTGATTCTGTGACATTTTTATTGTACACTTATTAACATCTCTCAGAACTAACTATAAGACACTTTGGGAAATGCTGTCCTAATATTTACAGACCTATATATGCAGTTTATACCCAATTTTCAGGTCTTGAGTTTTGTTACTTTTTTGTCTTGCTCTGAAAACTTTTAAATGGAATGTGTAGGAGTACGGACAAGTACCAAGATAGGAAAGTTAATTGGGCAGAGTTATAAATCATGTGAGTAAAAGCAAACAGAAGCTCGTTAGGTAGATGCTATATCTCTTTTTCATCAGCAAAATATTTATAAGTCGCCTCTTAGTGTCAATTACTGGTAAAATTTCCAAAGACGGCAACCCAGTCTGTGGCTTTTTCATTGTATCATAATGTCAGGTGTTCCTTGTTAGGCCAATTTCTCTAGTATCTGCCATCATATCCTTTCAGATTAATTTATTCAACCAGGCTTTATTAAACATCTATGATGTGTATTTCACTGAAGCAGGTGTTAAAAAGTATGAAGAAAGATATAATAAACATAATTCCTGTTCTCGAGGAGCAAATAATCTCACATGTGACATAAAACATACTGCTCATGTGGCCTTTCCCACTGCTGGACAATACAACAATCTGAGACACACCAGGTTCATTGTTCTCCTCCCCATTCAAATACATCCCATGCCAGTTTTGTTCCCAGCCCTTTTGCTTATGTCATTCTCTTGCTCTGGAATGGTTCCTTGCTCCTTTCTATCAATATTCGGCAGTCCTTTAAGGTGTAACTGAAGTTCCCATCCTTTATTTAAAGCCTCTCCTCATTGCCTTTCTCCCATCTCCTGTTTCCTTTGTTTTATACTGAGGTTTATTGCTTATGTGTATTTATCTTGCTTTTTCAAATAGATTTCAAGTTCCTTTAAGGTAGGGAGTGTTTTTGTTGTTGTTGTTTTGTTTTGTTTTTTGAGACAGGGTCTTGCTCTGTCACCCAGACTAGAGTGCAGTGGCGTCATCATAGCTCACAGCAACTTCAAACTCCTGGGCTCCAGGGATACTCCTGGTTCAGTGTCCTAAATAGCTAGGACTACAGGCATATGCCACCACATTCAGCTAATTTTTTATTTTTTTAGAGACAAGGGTCTCACTGTGTTGTTCAGGCTGGTCTCAAACCCCTGGCCTCAAGCGATCTTCCCACCTCAACCTCCCAAAGTGTTAGAATTGCAGATGCGAGCCACTGCACTCGGCCGGGAATGTTTTATTAATATGTGGGTATTGCTTACAGTGTCTAGCACAATCCTGGACATAGAATAGGTTGATTATAAATGTTTACTGACTGATGTACAAAACACACATCTGCATTTTCATAGTGTAGGTGTGAAAAACAGGAATTGATAGTAGGAGAATGTACTTTGTTTTATATGAGACAAATTGTATAAGATTAGAAGAAAATGTGTTCTCTTTGATTCTAACTGATGCTATTTGCTTCTGTAACCATGCTTGCTTTTAGTTGTTAGTTAAATATAATTAATCAGAATGAAAAACAGGAATAAAGACAGGAGTGACTCCATGACAGGCTGAACTTCCTGGAGTAGGCCTAAGTTTCAGTTTCCCTGAAATGACACCACCCTTTCCCCGAAATGGCGCTGACCACAACCAGCGCTGGCACGAAAATCCCGAGGCTTGGAGCCAACCAATCAGGAGCCAACACGATCAGCCACTTTTGTAGGACCCAATGAACTGTGGAGGAGGGGAGGAATGTGCCCCACCTGTCTTGTGTAACCTGCCTGTCGTGTGCAAAAAAAGCTTCACTTTTACCCCAGGGCGGGGTCCTGGTTCATAGGGGAGGCCACTGCTTTGGTGCTCTGGGACTTGGACCCTAGCTCGAGCTAGCCAATAAACTCCTTTGCCATTTGCAGCCTCGGTGGCTCTGCCTCTCTGTTCCGGGGGCCGAGGGGAACCGGCTCTAACAGGTGAGGTTGGGTATGGGCTGGAAGGGCAATAACATTTTAAGCAAAATAGTACATGATTAAAAACTGTTAAACTTTAGGGGCAGGACCTTACCATTCGAATGCTTTAGTTTGTTGACTAATTATATTTCTGGTCAAAATAACACGTTTGAAATGGTATTTTAGCATAGTTTAAATGTCTACGATTAGAACCTGAGAAGCGATGTACCTACCATTTTTGACTACATTTAAAATATTACCACAGCATACTCTAAGAAATTAGTGTATGTCCTGAAACTGATACCTGCCAAGATATTATTTCATATTGGCCCAAAGAACCACTTTTTCTCAGAAATATCATAGCAATTAAAACTAAATTTTGGAGTGATCAAGATTTAAAAGGCCTTGTCTCCTTTTTGTTTATTATGCTAGTTTTCCTCTTGAAATCAACTCATCTTGGGATGTATAAAAGGGTATGCATATATTAAATGACGTAAAGTGAAAAAATCATGTAAATGCAAAATGGAATTTATGCAAGCCACTTTTAAACTTTGAATAAAATGAAATTTTAAGCTTTTAGTACAATAAAGTTTTCAATTTTAATAAAATGAGCTGCAGTGTCTGCTTTGGCAGAGCGATACAGGACACATTATTTTCACTATCAGCTGCTCTTGTAAACAACACAGTTTAGTTCAATTAGTGTGACTCATTCCAACAAGTCATTAAATCAATATTATAGGCTAACTGAACTGATTAGTCAAAATTTTTTTTCACAGCTGAAAGTCATCACATTATGTAAATTCTATTTGAGTAAAACCTTGATTGACCTGAATCTAACTAGCCTGAACTTTTAATTAACAGGATTTTTTTTTTCTGAACTTAAATTTTAAAAGAACAGGGCAAATGACAGGACAATTTTATAGTAAGTATGGTATACGCAGTGTAATTGTTAATCATAGGTTGTCCCAATGAGTACACCTATTTGTTGTGTTTTGAGGAACACTGGGAAGGACTCTAGCTCTCCAGATAGCATTCAGTTGGTGATGCCTGAAATTTTCCCTTTGTTATAAGTCTTTGACTTAAAGAATGGCAAAATACAACTGTCCTTGAAAAGAGAATTGCATAATTTAATAAGTGAGTTACACCTTATGGATAAAAAGTCTATTAGATATTTCCCAACATGAAAGGTCACTGTGAGGCCCATAAAAGGCAAATTTTGATGGGATAAGGGTGGATTGAAAACCAAGGACAAGACAGTGTTCAAGGAAGGCAGACCTCCTATGGCTACCACATGAAAGACCCTGGTTATCTGCTAGGGCAGCATGGGAGGAGGTATCCTTGGGGATAAGGCAATGAAGGGAAGGCCGGAAAACACCACAGCAAACTTGATTTACTTCACAGTTTTTCTAATGTCAGCCTTACATTACAGCATTTAAAAGGGTCCTACTAGAGTGTTTTCTGTAATTTCTTAAGGATTTTACTTTGCTAAATGTAAATAACTGAATTCCACTATAATAATTCATGGTGATGAATATCCTGGAAGTAATTTTTTTCCCCTAATCCTCTTGTCTTCAGGAGAAAGAAGTAAATTTTGAATTAGCATCTTCTTTTCCTGATAAGCTCTTGCATATGGTAACTCTGAGAAGAAGCTTCCCCTGCCATAAAAACAAAAACAAAAACATTACCTCTTGGAGATAACAGAGCCACAGAGCCAAGCTGCACCTTAGCCTTCGATTGCGAAGGTTTCTTTAGAAGTCAGACCCCCTTCAAAGAAAGTAAAATATATACCAAATAACATCAGTCACAATAACGTCAGAGATACCACCACTTCTAGCCGGCTTCAGTTAATTTAGAAAAATTTATCCATCTACAGCAGTATTTATTGGCTTTTGATTTTCATTGCAACAACCTGCACTTTGGCCATTCCATCTAGAGGCTCCCTTAGGGTTGGAGGTGGGACATATAATTAGGTCAGACATTGTCAGGCTGGATATGTTAACTATATAATTTGAACACACTAGGACCTTAGATTCAAGATACGACTTTTCATAGAATCTGAGTATTAATTATTTTGTTTTATAAAAATGTCTGAGTTCCAAACAGAAAAGGTAAAAGAAGACATATTTATAGAATAAACTGTACTTATCAGAAAAAAAGTATTCAGAGGGAAGATGAATTATGTAGAACCAGCTTTGAATAACTTCATGAATTAATTAATTTATTCATTCATTGAACAGTTACTGCACATCCATTATGTTCTAGCAACTGTGCTAAATTGGTGATTTGTCTTGGACCTTTTTGTTCTCTTCTCCTTTGTTAGAGATACCCAGTAGTAAAGTACTTTAGGTTCTAAGGTACTTTAGAGTTTATTCTGAGGGTTTTTATAATGGAAATGAAATGATGAGATTTACATAATAGAACGGATTTTCCCTATGTAAGGTGGAGAATCGATTGGAGGTGGAAGTAGTTAAGAGTTTGTTGCTGTAATCCAAGGGAAAGACTACTGGTGGCCTGAAGTATGGGAGCAGCAGCAGGGCTGGAAAGAAGTGGAAAAAATAAAGGTGCATTTGCAGATGGGAGAAACGACAGGAGACAGTGACTGGTTGGATATGAGAGGAGGATAGCATGAGAGAGAGGGCAATCAGGGAGGGATGATGACCAAGTTTCCGGTTTGGAGAATTAGGTACATGTTGGTCGTATTGGCCCTCCTGCTGCCCTCTGAAGTGTTCCCTCTGTGCCAGGCACTCTGCTGGGCACCGCTGTGATGCAGGGAGAATTCTGTGCTCCAGTGGAAAACTATGCATTAACCAGAGCACACCTTCAGGGCTATCTAATCCTGTTTGGATGGCAGCTATTTTGCAATTCTGTAAATTACAGATAACATAGCAGTGCAAAATAATCCTTGTCTGTAGACAACAGTGCTTGTCTGTCTACACACAAACAGATCTAATTCTGTCGAGTGGAGGGGGGGACAACTCTCTCCCCCTTGTGGAAAAAAAAAACAGTTTTGCCTTCCATTTGCACGTTCATTTCAATATTTCTGATCTATAAATGTGTCTGTTCCTTGTATTCTCCATTTAACCAGTTGTAACTTTACCAGTTTCCTCATTAATAACTTAAATAAAATCTTTAACATGTGTTTATTTTTATATTTATATGAGTCATGAATTCACCATTTGTTTCGAAAATTACTTTTTAACAATGGTGGACTTGATAAACATTGTCCCCATGGAACTTACATTCTAGCGGGCCAAACAGATAATAAAGCGAACAAATAAGGACAGATGTATGGCTAAGTGTGTATTGATAAGTGTCATGGAGGAAATAAAACAAGGAAAGAGGACAGAATGCAAGTGCGGGTGGGATGAGGTGGGGCTTCAATTAATAATTAATTAATGGGGAGGGATTCAGAGGACAGTCTTAATGAGAAAGTTCCCTACAACAAACATAAAACAAAATATCCTTGACTTTCGACTATGTCAGGGGCACTCAAAGTTATGTGATAGTATAAGTCACATTTATAATCCTATTAGTTCTTCTTGTCACATCATATATCTCTTTACTGCCTTAATTGGGGAGTTTGTTACCCCACCATGTCTTTTTGTTTTTTCCCTCCTTTTTCTGTTGCAGAGAAACCTACTCCAATCTTACCCCTTCCCGTCTGATCGATATCTTATCTTCATCTAAGGGGAACTGGTGGTTTGCATTTGATGAATCTTTTAGTGAGCAGGTCACAGTCTTGTTTGGAGATAGGATTATAAGCTTTCTGAGACAGAGACTGGAGTTAGGAAAATTTTAGTTTGTACCAGAAACTTTTAAAAGATTGTATCTTTACCAAAACAAACTGATCAATGGGAAAGTATCAAAATTCTTCTTCCTAGTGAAAAGCACTATACTTTGTAGGGCATATAAATGAGAAAGGTACTATGGAAATGTGCCAGGAATTCAGGTTATTTGAAAACAGATAATTAGAATGATTTCACCACCTCCTCCATGTTTAGGCGGGTATGTACAGCTGTCCCTTCTATGCCTGAATAGTTTGGAGGGATAAAGAAAAACTCAACAGGTAATTCTTTTTATGTGTTCCCTTGTCCCAAAACCTCCAGTCCCTTTTGGCTCTGGTTGAGTACCACTGCTCTCAGCAGTGTTTTAAAATATCTTTTTGAAAATTCCATTTCTAAATCATGATTTCAGAGCTGCAACCTAAGGAAATTGTTTTGTGTAACTCCTGAACTTACCATCTGGATATTAGGCACAGAGTTAGTTTAAAAAAACATCAATTCTATTTCCAATGTATTCACAGGGAAATGATGGAAGCCAGTTTTGAGGAGATAGTTGCCAAACAGTGGATCATCCAGGTATTCACCTGAGCTTGCATCCTCACCGCTGGAACAATGTAACACACACTGGGATTCATGGGCGTGCACGCTATAGCTATGGGCTTGTTTTTGAAAGGCAGGAATTGATAGTAGGAGAATGTACTTTGTTTTGTGTGAAACAAATTGTTTGAGATTAAAAAAATGTGTTCTCTTTGATTGTAACTAATGCCATTTGCTTCTGTAACCGTGCTTGCTTTTAGTTGTTTGTTAA
>CAUYSK010002740.1:0-15770 GCA_963575035.1 Avahi laniger | reverse complement strand
AGGTGTGCTCTAATATCACATCCCAAAGATAAAACTTCTTATACAACTGGAGTTAATGACTTGTACATAATTCTAGTTTATTTCAACTGAAAACTATCTATCTTTGTGTGTGTGTGTGTGTGTGTGTGCGCGCGCGCATGTGTATCTGTGTGTAAAACTGCACTGTATTAAGCTATGGCTTCCCTGCCTATATTAAAAAAGAGTTGGGGGATTATCTCAATAGAGATCTAATTTAAAGTAGCAAAATAAACCATAACAGAATCTGTCATATTATCCTTTCTATGGATTAGAATGTCCTTGTCACTTGGATGGCTGCCAGGGTCCAGTAGAAGCTTCTTTATTAAATGGATCATAAGAAGCAGGATGCCAGCAGAAAAAAAAAAAAAAAAAAAAGACAGGACCCAGGAGAGGAGGTCACAGCTGCCTGTGAGCAAAGGAAACCCAAAGACCACTGGAGCAAAATGACCACTGCAAAGGCAGGAGCAGGGCAGGGCGGCCATCGATCAGGGCCAACCATGGGATCCAGAATAAAGATGCACAGGGACACTTCACGTGCAATCTAAGAGACAGAGCCTCCCACCTCCGCTCCAGGAGGCGCCCTTGCTCCCCACCCTCCAGCCGATACCTCTCACACCTGCCTTAAAGGCAGGAGCATCTGCGCCAGCGCCAGGGCTCCTTCAGTCCAAGCTGCTGCCGCGGCTGAGAGTCGAAAACGTCAGAGCGCGCTGCCTGCAGAGACTCTGCGGATGGGCCACCGCAGCCCCTCGGCCGGTTATACCGGGACATTCCCATCTGTTTTCACTACATCTTCGCGGGTGGCTCAACCAGCCCTTCCCTTCCAGTGAACAGCGACATCAGCCTTTGAGCTGCCTCTTCCTGACTGCTCGCTCCCTCTCCAACGCTCCGCTCCCCGCGGTCCCCTCTGCAGTAGATCCCAGCGTGTGGGTCCCGCTCGCTGTGCACAAGCAGAGGCAGCACCCGCGGGATGTAACTTGGCACGTTGAAGCTTGTGAAAGTTAGAAGTGTTTGGAGAAGCCTCGATATTTCTAGAAATTGCAGAGGTGCACTCTCTATGGAGGAAACTCCACAGGTTTCCGTTGATAGGGGCAGTGTCCCCATTATTCTTGCAGAGTCTTAACCCTCTCATCTCCCGTGCTTGATTGTCCATGAAAAGGAACATGCTTCTCGGAAGGTGTTCCTGCCACCTTTGGTCTCAGGGAGAAAGGTGGGAGGAAGGAGACGTTAACGCTGCCACAGCAGCATCCCTCTTTCTCTGCAGGGTCCCAGAGTTTTAGAAATGAAAGGAGCCACTTGACTCTATCCAACTTCTGTAGTCAGTAACCATCTATTATTCCATACTCATAAATCAAAATGCCTATTAAAGAGCTGCCCTCTGGTCTCACAGAGCCTTGTATGTCCAAACCCGGGAGTCTTCACCGTTCATACACGTGCTTCAAGACTTCCTGTCCTAATTTCCTATCTCACAAATACAATAATTCCCTCATGTCCCTTAAACCAGAAGTGTTCAGGTCATCCTTGCCCCCGTCACCTGCAGCCCCTACGGGCCTGGCAGTTCCAAAAACCTCTCTGCTTCTTTGACAGCATTCAATTCCATTGATTTTCTTCTTTCCTTCCTAACACTGCATGGGTAGATCACCATCATCTTTCATCTAGTTTTTCTTCTCTTCTTGTTTTTGCCCATATTTCTGTTTAAAAGCTATCAATTCATCCCCATTGCCCTTTGCATAAGCCTCATATTCAAAACCTACAAGACTCTTTAGGGTGGTTCTATCTCCATCTTTCATTGTCCTTTCATTGTTCTTTCATTGTCCTTTATCTGGCATCAGAATTTACCCTTCCGCCCACACACAAAATCTTACAATTCCGCAATCTAACCAGGCTTTTTCCTCATTTCTTTTATGTGACGGCTGCCTGGCCTGAAGGTTTTCTGTTCCTTCAATTTTGCCTGACTATCACCTACACAGTCTTAACTCTCAGCTGAGACAGTTTTTCCAGTGTTTTCCTAATCCGCCAACAAGGACTCCCAAGGTCCCATATGCCTAAAGCTCTTGCAGCTCTTGTCTCTACCCACTATATGAGAATTCCCCATTTCCCCATCTCTCTACCCCCTCAAATAATGAGGTCCTTGAGGATAAACATTGTATCTGGGTCAACATGTTATCCATACGGGATGGCTCAGTAACTGAGACATTGATGATCCTCAAAAATTACTTGCTTGATAAAATTGAATTCGGTACACCTGAATTGTGTGGATGAGAAATGGTAGGTCAAGAGTGTGAGTGGACACAAATTACTCAGTAA
Source organism: Avahi laniger (assembly GCA_963575035.1). Taxonomy (NCBI): domain Eukaryota; kingdom Metazoa; phylum Chordata; class Mammalia; order Primates; family Indriidae; genus Avahi; species Avahi laniger. The sequence goes on along the minus strand of CAUYSK010002740.1, from coordinate 13,448 downwards.
GTTTGAGAAGGAGTTAGACATAAGGCCCATGACTAGTCTGAAAGAGACAGAGTTGCTTCTACGACCCAAGCTGAGAGACCAAACTTTGATACATGAGAGTGTCAAATAATCTGCTTAAAAACTCAGCTGATTTGTCCTCTAATTATTTTGCCTCAAATGTTTAAAACAGATAAGATTTGGTGGTGATGGATATATTTATGACATAGATTTTTCATGATAGTTTCACAGGCATGTACATATCTCCAAATTCATCAAGTTGTATAAATTACAAACATCCAGATTTTTCTACACCAATCGTAACTCATACATCAGAAAAGTGGTTTAAAAAAGGGAGGAAACCTAAGTTGATATACAATTATTGCCAAATGGCTCTATCAAACAGCAAACTGTTCACTAATTAAACCAATTCCCAAGAATTTATCTATTGTTTTTCAACTCACAATATAATTTACTCTAGACTAAACTTGCTTAGTAGGACACAACTCAGTGCTATTATACCTAGACTACAGAATATCAGATGCTCAAGAAATGTTGTAGATCATCCAGCTTAATCCTTTCATTTGACAGATAAGGGAATTGAGATTGATGCGCACTCATTTCTGTAACTACACTGTATTCCACTGTGCCATCAAAATGTATCACACATTCATACTGTCATACCTTTGTTTATCCTGCTTCCTATGCCTAGGCTACCTTTCCCAGGATTTCTTACTGCCAAGATCCTTTTATGATTCAGCCGAAATAAATCCAATGTTGAAGAAGTTATACATTCCATGCCAAGAAAAGTAAGTTATTTCCACAGGGTCACATGCATTGTTCTCTATGCTCCCTCATGTTGCACCCATTAATCATCATTCGTGCTTGGACAGTGATTGCCAACCTGTATTTTAATAAACTTTATATATCTCTACTCATCATTAAAAATGATTTATTTCTTGCAAATATATAAAAAAAATGTGACACTGGCAGTATGTGTTCAGAATGAAATGCTGCTGAACAGGCAGCCCTAAAGCTGTAAAGCAAATATGGCACTTTTATAAGGATTAATCTTAATTGCATTATGCTAAGTGAAAATAGAGAGACTCAAATGGCTAAATACTGTTTGATTTCATTTATATGTCATTATTGAATGGCAATACTATATGGTCAGAGAACAGATGAGTAGTTGCCAAGAGCTAGGTGTGGGGGATATGTTGAGTTGAAATGGGCAAGGAGATACATTTTGAGATAAGACATCTTCTCCATTCAATAAATGTGATTTATCATATCAAGAGAATGAAGGAGAAATACTTTATGATCATCTCAATAGATTCAGAAAGGATATTTGATAAAATTCAACATCCCTTCATGATAAAAATGGTCAACAAAATTAGGCATAGAAGACACATACCTCAACATAATAAAGGTCATATAGGGCAAACTCACAGCTGATATTATACTGAATGAGGAAAAGCTGAAATCCTCTCTTCTAATAAATGGAGCAAGACAAGGATACCCACTTTCGCCACTCCTAATCAACATAGTACCAGAAGTGACGCAGATAAATCAGGCAAGAGAAAGAAATAAAGGCAACCAAATGGTAAAAAGGGTAGTCAAATTGTCCCTCTTTGAAGATGACATGATCTAATATACAGAAAAATGTAGACTTCACCAAAAAGCTGTTAGAATTGATAAACAAATTCAGTAAAGTTGCAGAATGCAAAACCAACATACAAAAATTAGTAGCACTTCTATACACCAACATCAAACTGTCTGAAAAATAAATCAAGAAAAGAATCTCATTTACAAAGCTACTCAAATACCTAGGAATAAATTTAACCGAGGAGGTGAAAGAGTTCTACAATGAAAACTACAAAACACTGATGAAAAAAATTAAAGAGAATAAATGGAAAAACATCCTACACTCACAGATCAGAAGAACTGATATTGTTAAAATGACCATACTACCTAAAGTAATCTACAAATTTGATGCAATCACTATCAAAATACCAATGACATTATTCACAGAAATAGAAAAAAAAAATCCTAATATTTGTATGGAACCACAAAAAAAACCCTACTAGCCAAAGTAATCCTGAGTAAAAAGAACAAAGCTGGAGGAATCACACTACTTGACTTTAAAATATACTACAAAGTTATAGTAATAAAAATAGAATGATATTGATATAAAAATAGACACATAGATCAGTGGAACTGAATAGAGAATCTAGAAATAAAATTGTGTATTTACAGCCCTCTGATTTTCAACAAAGGTACCAACAGCATACGTTGGAGAAAGGACATCTCTTCAACAAATGGTGCTGGTAAAACTGGACATTCTTATGCAGAAGAATGAAACTAGACTCCTATCTCTCACCTACAGAAAAATCTATCAAAATATATTAAAGACTTAAATGTAAGACCCAAAGCTACAAAAATACTAAAAGTAAATGTAAAAAAAATGTTTCAGGACATTGTTCTTGGCAATGATTTTATGGATTTAGAGATGGTTTTATGATTTATGGATAAGACCTGAAAAGCTCAGGAAACAAAAGAAAAATAGATAATGGGATATATTAAACTAAAAAGTTCTGCACAGTAAAGGAAAAAAATCAACAGAGTGAAGATACAACCTTTAGGATGAGAGAAAAAATCGCAAACTATTCATCTGACAAAGACTAAAATAAAAAATATATAAGGAACTCAAACAACTCGGTAGCAAATAATCACATTAAAATGGGGGCAAAAGGGGGCAAAAAATCTTACTAGACATTTTTCAAAAGAAGACATACTAATGGTCAATAGGTGCATGAATATATGTTCAACATCACTAATCATCAGGGAAAATCACAATGTCATATCATCTTACCCTGGTTAGAATGGCTATTGTCAAAAAAAAAAAAATCCCAAAAAGTTATAATTCTGGTGAGAATGTAGAGAAAATAAAATTCTTACGCACCATTAGTGGGAATGTGTATTAGTACAGCCATTATTGAAAATAGTATGGAAGTTTACGGAGCACTAGAAGGTAAACTCAATCAAATGACATTGAACTCATCTGCAAGATTAAGCATATCTGAAAAATGAGGAAAATTCTTAAATATCATGAAGAATGTCTATTTATACACATTTGTAAAACAACGAAGCAATGATAATTTTTCAAATATAGTGAAAATAAGCCTAAATACATACTGATATTTAGTAAGTAATAAATGAGAAATTTCAAATCTCTGGGAAAAGAAAAAATGAGAGATTTCAAACCCATTTCTTTTTGAAAAGAGTAACGGAATTAAATTTTTGTATACAAAAATAGTGAAACCATTATAACATCAAAAAGGAAAAGAAATGTTTTTAAAAATTCTTAGATTTAGGAGTTTCTTTCTGAGTGAGAAACAGTTTAGAATATATGAGAGAAACTTTTACTGCACAAAATTTAGAAAAGTTTATACTGTTAAGAATATCATGTACAAATAACAAAGGTTGAAAAGAAAACAAATTGTGAATGAAAGGATTGCAAAATACAAGTACCTAAAAATTAATCAGTAAATTTAGGATTAAATGAATAAAAACATTAAGAAGATTAGCGAAGGATTTTGTCGTTTTGGGGATTTTTGTCTGCTGTTTTTAGAACCAGTCATCAATCATTGAAGTAAATATTAGGTTAGACAGCCTTCTCAGTACACTCCATAGGGTATAGAAATAGACTTCAATGTTTCAAATATCTCCAGCTGGTCATGTCAGTTTTCAATTATGTCTAACCTAATAATAGATCAACTTATTCCTTTAAAATATAATATTCATACAATATATAGGAAGTACAATGATAGAAAGTAATGTGTAAATATATATTCTATTTCAACATCTATATTCTAGAATCACTCTTTTAAGAATTATGATTAAATAAAACGTTGATAAGAGAAAATAAGGCGTCAACTGACGAACTAGTTATTAGAAACAGAACAATCAAAATCACCTAAGAAAGAGAAAACACATGCGAGGTCTTGCTCTGCCTGTGGATGTTGAGAGGTCAGCTGCTATAAAACCTGAATGGAACGTGCATACCACTCTGTATCCCGGAGCCCTTCCAGCTCCCTTCTCTCTTCCCTGCAGTGCTGAGCATACAGGGGATATGCTAACCCTCTCTGGCCCCTGCCCTGGGCTGCAGGTGGAATACTCGGTGAAAAAGGCCCACTTGGCAAATGCTGAATTTTAAACTCTGATTTAGCCAATTTTTGCCTGTTTTTGCCATTTTCTTTCCGTGGCTCATTGAAATGCAACATTCACAGGGTTCGTTGAGCTTTCTTAGTCAATGACCCTTCTAGGTCATTGAGTTTTATCTCAACTGATAGAGCCAAGCGACTTCCTTAAGGTTTTTCCCATGAGAGAAAATCTACTTTTAACAGAAAGGAGCAGTGCATTCTTTCTCCAGGTCTTTGGCCATCTTGCTATAGTCATCAAGCTTTTGATGTGTAAAGGCTAATCTTTTCATAAACTTTAGGAAGTTTTAATTTCTTTCTTTTTTTTTTTAACCAACAGAAATGTACTCTCTCACAGATCTGGAAGCCAGAAATCGGAGCCCAATATTACTGAGCCAAAATCAAGGTGCCTACGTGTTAAGGTCTATGGGAAATAACCTGCTCTCACTTCTGTCGGTATGCTTAAGCAAAAAATAAAGGGGGAAAGGAGGAGGAGGGTATGCTTCACACAGCTGCAAACATGAACAAGATAAAGTAACAGCTAGCCCAGAGGGTCGGAGCATCCCGGAGCACTGAAACGCCCAGGGGTGCCTCATGTACCCAGATAACAGGGAGTAGAATGTACTCTGACTTAAAGCAAAATGCTAAATGTATTTTTGACTAAGATTAATAATGATTAATGCTGATCTAGGCTTCTGTAACCTTGCTTGCCCAAATAGATGACTTTACAGGATGTGGTTTTTGTCTTTAAAAGAGCCCGTCTCCCCTGGCTCGGGGCTGCTCTCTGTGCTGCTGCCTCTCAGCGGTACAGAGGGTAGTCATTGGCCAGCTAATAAAGACTCACAATTTGGCTCAATTTGGTCTCTCGGTGGTCACTTCTCGCGCTCCGTACCATAACACTGTGCCTACAGAGCCTCACTCCCTTCAGAGACTCTAGGAAGAATGCTTTCATTGCATCTTCCAGATTCTGGTGGCCTCATGAATCTTGGTTTGCGCTACATCACTCCCATCTTTGCCTTTGTCTGTTCAATCCAAGAAGAAAATATTTTACCTGGCTATTTTCCCTCCTTAAATCAGCTTTTTATAATAAACACAATCAAGGCAGCACATTCCAGAATCTCATAGGGAAATCTAAACAGACTTTTGAGTCATGTGTCTATAATTCAGACACAACCGTCAGAGCACTTATTATCATTAATAATAATAATATTAGAGTGTCTTGGTGCAAACTGTGATACTCTATTCTCATCCAAAGGTGGCAGCAAACTCCCAATATTAGGGGGAAATGGTCTGTGTGAGATTTAACTGATCACAGAGGTTAAAATGACATATTATAACTTATATTTTGGCCCTTACATGAATAGCAGCTACATAGGCTTCCATTTTCCAAAAAATACTAAGCAAGGAGAAGAGAACACAGTCTATTCAACTGAGATCTCCTTTAAATGAGTGTTTCTGTCTTAATTACTCAGGATCCCCAGGGTCCCCTACAAAACTTCACTGTTTCTCATTGCTTCCAGCCTGTTTTATGTGGAGGCTGTTGTGTTGGTCTCTACATCTTTTCTTGTCACTGAGAAAAACCATGAAGTTGGTTAAATTTGCTTTTGATAACATATTTTTCCCTTGACAAAAGAACCTCACTCTCTGGCTATTTCTGAAGTATCTATTACTCATTCCACATTTTTCCTGAAGTATTTATCAATGAATATCTAATAAATATTAACTATGTGTTAAATATTACACAGGATATATTATTTACACACATCCTATAAAGTATTTGTACCATAATGCAGAATAATCTTTTTAAAATAACAAAATTATCAAAGGCTTTTTGCCTTCCTATTTTCTAGGTAATCAAATATTACCACGTGGCAGGCACTCTTCTCCATACTCATACACACTCGTAAAAAGACCATGAGCACGTGCACACATGCACACACACAGCATTTTGGGTGTTTGGGGTTTGTTTTTTAAAAAATGAATTTGTGTTGTCTTAATTTGCAGAAAATATTTTTCTACCTTAAAACAGATCCTGTATATTCCTCCAGGTCTATATGTATACACATGAATTATTATTTTTAATAGATTAAAAATATTCCAAAATGTGGCCATATCACAATCTAATCAACATTCTGTTCCTCATAACCAAGTTAACATCAGTTTTTTATAGCTCTCTCCCTCAAAAGTGCTGCCACACAGACATTTTACAGTTTATCCTTAGATCCTTTCGACTCTGTGGAAATCAGATACAATCAGGGACTCCAAAGTATTTTTATTTTTAATTGCATTAATATTGCCAAGTAAATTTCTGGAAAGTGATAATAATTACTACTCTCATGAATGTGATAAAAGCTAGTTATAAAAAAACCAAAATTAATGTCATGCTTAGTAGGGAAAGACTGAAAGCTTTCTCCTTAAGATCAGGAACAAGATAAGTTATGTCTGCTTTCACTACTATTATTCAATATTGTACTGGTAATTTTATCCAGTACCATTAGACAAGAAAAGGCATTCAAACTGGAAAGGATGAAGCAAACTGTCTCTTTTGCAGATTACATGATCTTGCATATAGAAAATCCAAAAGAATTAACAAGAAAACTATTAGAGCTTAGAAATGTATTCAGCAATGTTGAACAATATCAATACACAAAAATCAGTTGATTTTTCTATAATACCCACAGTGAATAATGCAAAAAGGAAATTAAAAAAGCAATTTCACTTACAACAGCATTTAAAAAATGGAATACATAGTTAGGAAATAAATTTAACCAAAGCGTGCAAACCTTGTACACTGAAAACTACAAACCATTGTTGAAACAAATTAAAGAAGACCTAAAGAAATGGAAAGACATTCCATTTTCATGGATAGGAAGGCTTAGTACTGTTAAAACATCAACACTACACAAAGTAATCTACAGAGTCAATACAATCCCTATCAAAATTTCAACAGCCTTTTTGCAGAAATGGAAAAGCTGATCCTCAAATTTGTATAAATCTCAAGGGGCTCTGAACAGCCAAAACATCCTTGAAAAAGGAAAGCAAAATTGGAAGACGCACACTTCCCAATTGTTTGTGCCCCCCCTCAAATGGTTATGTTGAAACCATAACCTTCAAAGGTATGACATTAAAAAGTGGGGCCTTTGGAAGGTAATTAGATTTAGATGAGATCTGCTTACAAGAAGTGAAAGAGACTATAGCTCACTCTCTATTTACCACATGAGGGTATAGCAAGAGGATGACCATCGATATAAACCAGGAAGAGGTCCCTCACCAGAACCAAACAATGCTGTACCTTGATCTTGGACTTTCCAACCTCTGGAACTCTGAGAAATAAATTTCTGTTGTTTAATTTACCCAGTCTACAGTATTTTTTGTTAGAGCAGCCTGAACTGACTAAAACACTGATTTTATTACAAGCACAATAAAAATAGTGTGGCACTGGCATAAGGATAGACATATAAAGCAATGAAATAGAATTGAGAGTCCAAGTTCATTCAAGAGGAAAAGAATAATCACTTCAACAAATGGTGCTAGGCAACTGGATTTCCACATACAGAGGAATGAGGTTGGACCCCTACCTCACACCGTGTGCAAAAATTAACACAAAATGGACTAATGACCTAAATATAAAAGTTAAATGTATGAAAGTCTTAGAAGAAAATGTAAGGGTAAATATTCATGAACTTACATTTGTCAATGGATTCTTAGATATGACACCAAAAATACAAGTTCCAACAATAATAAAAAATGATAAGTTCAATTTCATCAAAATTAAAAACTTTGTGACCCAATGGATATTATCAAGAAAGGGAAAAGACAACTTACAGAATGGGAAAATGTATTTTGAAATCATATATATGATGATTTTAATATTCAAACCTACAGAAAACTACTCCCACAGCTCAACAGCAAAAAGACAATCTAATTAAATCATGAGCAAAAGACTTGAATAGACATTGCTCCAAACAAGATATATAAATGGCTAATAAGTATATGAAAAGATACTCAGTATTTTTAGTTATTAGGGAAATACCAATTAAAAGCATAATTATATATGTATATTATAATAGCAACTATAGGCATATCACTATTCATTTATCATCTGTCTTTCTATCTTTATAAATTTGCTTCTACTAGTATTTCATATAAGAGGAACCATACATTTATTCCTTTTGGTCTGGCTTATTTTACTTAGCACAATATTTCTTTATTTTTCATTTTTGGGGGAAGGTTGAATTTTCTTTTTAATTTTAGAATATTAGGAGGTACAAATGTTTTCATTACATAAATTGCTTTTGTACCATTTGAGTCAAAATTATAAGTGTGCCCATCACTCAGATAGTGTGCATTGTACCCATTAGGTGTGAATTTATCTTCCCCTCCCTCCCACTTGCTTGATTTCTGATGAATGTTATTTCCATATGTTCACATAAGTGTTGATCGATTAGTACCAATATAATGGTGAGTACATGCAGTGTTTGTTTTTCCATTCTTTTGATACTTAAAAGAATGGTTTCCAGTTCCATCCAGGGTAATACAAGAGGTATTAGCTCACCATTTTTTTAAGGCTGAGTAGTACTCCATGGCATACATATATCACATTTTATTAATCCACTCATGTGTCGATGGACACTTAGGCTGTTTCCACATCTTCGCAATTGTGAATTGGGCTGCTATAAACATTCAAGTGCAGATATCTTTTTTATAGAATGTCTTTTTTTCCTTTGAGTAGATACCCAGTAATGGGATTTCCGGATCAAATGGTAGATCTACTTTTGGTTCTTTGAGGTATCTCCAAACTATTTTCTAACATATTTTCAAAGTTCATACATGTTGTAGCATGTCTAAGACATTTAATCCTTTTTATAACTGATTAATATTCCATTAATGTGTAGTGTAGTATACCACATTTTGTTTATCCATTTACCTATAGATAGACACTTGAATTGTTTCCACCTTTTGGCTAATATGAATAATGCTGCAATGAACATTGGCGTACAGGAATGTATATCCATATGTATCCGTATATATCTCTCTATATATAAATTTTGGATGCAATCAGAAAAGAAGGTACAGGTGACATCAGTACCCTATATCCATAATCTTATACTCCCTTCACTGGAAGCAACTTATTTTTTGTGATCCAGGCTGTCTTTTGGATTTGACTGGTGACAACAACAATGTAATAGATCCCTCCTTGACCATGTCTTCAGCTACATCAGGACACCCTGCACTTCAGTTTATAGTTTACTTGGAAAGCCAAAGTTTTGAGTTGGGCCTTTTATACATAATCGAAATAAATGTCATATTCAAGGCAGTTGTCCCACTTAGTTCCTAAAGATCAGTCTTTCCCCCATATTCCCAAGGTCTTTTCCCAACGCCAAAAGGAAGAAGCTACTCTTCATCGAGGCATGTTTCATAAAATTACTATATCAAAAATCAGGTCCTGTTTCTAATTGATTAACACCTCAGTTGTTTAACAGTTTGCCAAATTAGTATTGCCAAAGCTACTTGTTAATAATGCAAGAAAGTAAATTTATGCATAATCAGGTCACAAGTAGGCATATTGTTACTTTTGATTTATTTCCATTATAGGTGCAGTCTGTAAAGAATCTTGATACTTATTTTTTTATTCTGAGCCCTCCTACCAGATAATAAACATAAAAGTGAAGTGCATGAATAAGGATGGAATTTTAGGATAATGGTAATAAGACGGTAAGGAGCATTTCTTTCATCTAAAGAAGAGAGAGAGACATTTTATGCTGTTAAAAGTCAAGTAAAAACTTGTTTGCATCTGCCACAGTAATAATTGCCACATATTGGATACCTATTGTTTGTCAAATGATCAACTTTAATCAGTTATTCAGTCAATAAACATTTATCGAAATTATGGGCTCCTAGGATTCTATGAATTTGGGAAATCTTATAATCTCTGAAAGTATTTCATATATTTCTTCCAACTCCTTTCATACTTGAAGCTGTATTGAGGCTCTATAACAACATAGCACCAACATTAAAAGCAACAGCCAGGCTGGGAGTGGTGGCTCATGCCTGCAATTCTAGCACTCTGAGAAGCCGATGCCGGTGGATCATTAGTTCGAGAACAACCTGAACAAGAACGAGACCCTGTCTCTACTAAAAATAGAAAGAAATTAGCTGGACTACTAAAAATATATAGAAAAAATTAGCCAGGCATGGTGGCACATGCCTGTAGTCCTAGCTACTCAGGAGGCTGAGGCAGAAGGATTGCTTGAGCCCAGGAGTTTGAGGTTGCTATGAGCTAGCCTGACACCACAACACTCTAGCCCAAGCAACAGAGCAAGACTCTGTCTCAAAAAAAAAAAAAAGCAACAGCCACAGCAACAACAAAAAAATTCTTGTAAGAATTTTTCCTTTTCATGTTTTTTGAAAGAACAAAATAAATACATTATTTTCTTCTATTAAATCAGCATTAGGCCCTTGTTTCTAATATGTGTCTTAACATTGCCAAATATTTTACTAAGAAATACCTAATGCAGTAATATCATCTTTCACTGGTTTACATATACAATTTGAATAGTCATAATTTATTTCATTATTTATAGACATTACTGTATTGTCATATAATAAAAATAAATTATTCCTGAAAAAATGTAATAAAGTTTGATAACATTAAAATTAGACTGAATAAGAAGAAAATAGGTTTGTGTTTGTGTATGTACATTTGTATGTGTCAATTTATAGCTGTAAATACTTTTTAAAAGACAAAACATATTATAAAGCATATAATAGTATTATGATCCAGTAATATTATAGGGTATGTAATACTGTAAATTAATTTGTTATATATTGTATATATTATATATAGTATCTCTTATGTGTAGCCTGTATTTTGCTATAAAGCCTATATATTGTGGGCTATAACTTTAAGTGTAGCTTAAATCCAAGAAAGCTGTGATCCCAACATACAAATACAGGAAGACTGTATATTCATAACAATACAATGAAATACAAGAAATTAATTGATTTATAATATTATATTTTAGCCATATTATACACACATACACATGCAATTCTGGTTGGTGCTACCATGCATTCTACCTAAAGAATCTGGCTGAATCACAGGAACAATACACAGCAAGCTACACTGTCACCTGGAGCATCAACCTTGCAGACACATGTCATGCTGTACAATGCAGGGCGGGAGAGCCAGTGTTTTGAAAGTGACAGATCTGGGTCCAAATCCTGACTCTGCCTATTAGCTAGTAAGTGCTAGTGTGTGATTTAAATTAGTTCTCTGAGCTACATTTGTAAAATGGGAATAACAGCATGTACATCAAAAGGTTGTTGTGGATACCAAATTAGATTACATAAAGTGATTTATAATATATATTCAACAGATGATGGTAGTGGTGCGGGAGGAAAGGATAACATTTGCTAGCTCATAACAAATATAATTTTAAAAAATGAAAAAGAATAGAAAATGGTTTTCTTACAGTGTGTATGTGTGTGTTTGGATTGTGTTTTAAAATGCATTTCTTATTATGGACCACAGTCAGATAAGTTTTAAAAATAGATATCTGTGGAGGCACTTTAATACTGTAAGGACGGTGATAGTACCTCCTTCATAGATTGGTTGTTAAATGAGATTAAGCAGGTAAAGTACTCCAAGCAACACCTGCAGAGAGCAAGCAATTGGAAAGGGCTAACAATTAATTATTACTAGTTGCTGTAGATATTGTTAGTATTAGTGATATCTGTCACACTGTTACTGTCTATGTCAGAAGTGTTACTTGATACACACTGTAACTCCATGGCCCACCATATAATGCCTTCTTCCAAAAGAAAAAGTAAAGACCTTTCCAGATTAGATCAGTGGTTTCCAGAATGTGGAGCAACAACAAGCAATGAGTAGGAGGGGAGTCTGAAATAAAACAGGCAACTTTTTATTTTGCAAAAAAAAAAAAAAGACAAAGCATGTTAACTTACAGATCTGACATCTGATCCTTATAAGACCTACCCTGATTCATTTTATGCCATATGGCTTATTTTGCCAGCCATACTTTTAATTCTTAGATGCTATAAAATATCTCTTAAAGTAGTATGACTTACAGACCAAACAATCCCTCATTCACCTTAAAATATTTCATTTGGCCAACAGTATCCACGAAGAAGCTAATGTTTCAATAAATAATTTCTTTCTTACCTTTTAGGTAGAAATAATAAACTTAATCAGTTAGTCTGTCCCTGGGACTTCTAAATTTTTCCCTCTTTTTCATCAAAATTTATATACTTGGAGAAAATAAGGGAAAAGATTTTAAAATAACAATATAATATTGAGATTTAAGTTTACCTAGAATAATATGATATATTTTTCCTGTCTTTATTAGCTTAGTTTGTTTTGATAATAATGTCACTACACACTTTTAAAACATGTTTTGGAAAGTCCAATATAATATTAAAAGCTGAAAAATGTGACAAATAGTCTCAATAGCCAGAGGCAACCACTATTAGAATATTCTGTTTTTATTCACTTCCTATTTAACATCTCATTCTTTTACATCATACTTAATTTCTCAGCATAAATCAACTTCGTATACAGTATTTTTTTTTTTTTAAGCAGAAATGGGGATCTTATTATGTTGCCCAGGTTGAACTTGAACTCCTGGGCTCAAGGGATCCTCACTCATCAGCCTCCTGAGTAGCTAGGAGTACAGGAATGCACCATTGCATCCAGCTTCTTTTTTCAATTAAAAAAAAATGTTTTTGTAATGTTCTTTTTTGATCACAGTACACTCAAAGTAGGTAGACTTCTTAATTGGTGGCTGGTTTACTCCAGAATACACATCCCAAGAGAACGGTGAAGAAGCAAAATGGCTTTTTCTGAAATCACAAAGTATTATTTTTACTGTATTCTGCTGGTGGAAATAATCATAAACCTGCCCAAATTCAGAGGAGGAAACACAGACCTCCACCTCTCAAGGAGAGGAGAGTCAAAGAATTTTAGTTTATGTTTTAGAACACCATGATACAATAAAAAATACTATAAGCAAAGTCTTAACTGACAGTGTTTTTTTTTTTTTTGAGACAGAGTCTCACTCTCTTGCCTGGAGCGAGTGCCCTGGCGTCAGCCTAGCTCACAGCAACCTCCAACTCCTGGACTCAAGCAATCCTACTGTCTCAGCCTCCCAAGTAGCTGGGACTACAGGCATGTGCCACCATGCCCGGCTAATTTTTTCTATATATATTTTTAGCTGTCCAATTAATTTCTTTCTATTTTTGGTAGAGACGGGG
>CAUYSK010002738.1:0-25076 GCA_963575035.1 Avahi laniger | reverse complement strand
GTGTACCAAAACACCATGTTGTTTTGGTACATGATTTCTCTGCATATGTTAAGGTATATCTTAAACATATACAATAAAAACAAAACAAAATACAGTGAATAGTTTATGCATAAAAATGTTTCTTCCAGTATTATTTGTAATAATAAAAATTGAAATCAACCTAAATTCAACAATAAAGATTGATAAGGAAATAGTAGTTTGAGCATATTTTAAAATAAGATATCAGGGCTGAGTGCAGTGGCTCACGTCTGTAATCCTAGCACTCTGGGAGGCCGAGGCGGGAAGATTGCTTGAGCTCAGGAGTTTGAGACCAGCCTAAGCAAGAGCGAGACCCTGTCTCTACTATAAATAGAAAGAAATTAGCCAAACAACTAAAAATAGAGAAAATTAGCCGGGCACAGTGGCACGTGCCTATAGCCCCAGCTACTTGGGAGGCTGAGGCAGAAGGATCGCTTGAGCCCAGGAGTTTGAGGTTGCTGTGAGCTAGGCTGAAGCCATGGCACTCTAGCCCGGGCAACAGAGTGAGACTCTATCTCAAAAAAAAAATAAATGAAATAAAATAAAATAAGACGTTAGTATTTAAACAATGATTACAAAGAGCTTGAAAAACAAAGGAAAATTTGTGACAGTGGGATGTTTAAAATAGTTTTTATTATAAAAATTTTCAAACAGATACAAAAGTAGAGAGACTAGCGTAATGAACCCTCATGTACCCATCAGTCTGCTTAACAATTATGAAATTCACTGATAATTTTTAACCGATGTAGAGTAAATTCATTTTATCTACCCCATTCACTTTCCTACCCAGATTATTTGGAAGCCAGTCCCAGACATTGTATCATTCTATATGAAAATGCCTCAGCATATATTGCTACGAGATAAAAATACCTTTAAAAAAACAACTCAATACCATTTGCCACCTAAATAACTAATAATATACCCATCAAAAAATAAGGCATTAAAAATACATATATATTTTAAATACATAGCCACAATTACATTGCTCTCATCAATTCCTTTGGTTGTATATAATTAATTTTTGTTCTACTGGGTTTTGGGTCAGCAATCTGATTTCACAAAGTCATCAACTTCCAGACCAAAAAAAACCGAGCCCTAGAAATCCTGACTTAGTCCCCCAGTTCAGTCTGAAAGTTGTCTAAGGGATGTCAGCTCAAAAGTCCGTATTCGGGAGTCCATTCTTTGAAGTATCAATAGTTAAGAGTACCCAGTACAGTCCTTTCTGTGAGACTCTAAGACTTTTTTGTTGAAGATCTGATCTCTGGCTTGTAACTTACAGTAGAGCCTTCAGGCAAGCATGAGAGAGAAGCAGAAAGGACCTCTAAGACTGCGTGGCTACGGTTCCTTTATTATAGTAACCAGGAATTTCAGAATGGAGAACAAAGTTGTCTGATGCATGAGTGTCTCATAAGGGTTTGATCAATGTTTCCCGTGGGGGTAAGGACATATTACGGACAGCAAGGGCACTGCGGAATCATCAGGACCTTCCTGTAAGATGTAGGCTCTCTGAACTATTTATATTAATAACATTGTACCTACGCAAATTTAACCTGGGGAAGGCTGAGCATCCTTTCAGATTGGACAACTCTTCGCTCGCTACTCTTACAACACCATTGAGCTCTTTAAAAAATATCAAGCTCCTCAACAAGCCTCATTATTTATAACATTCCCTTTTTCATAAAGTGAAAGAGCACATCTTTGCGATTTTCCAGGGGTTGTCTTGGTATCTCCAAGGTAGTTTTAAGTGTTATTAATACAAACGTCCTGAGAATTTTATTTTTTCTGCATTTAGGGTTTGATCTTAGGAAGACAAAAGCAACAGATTTAACAAGATGTTTTGTTCCTGCTTAACACAGGATCACAAGAACCTGAGGAAAAAAATGCATCTTTTCATTAAACAATAATACAATACTTTAAAATAAGCATAGAAGTAGGTAAAACAATTTTAAGGAATCTTAGTTCTTTCCGAGGTAAGGAGACTTTGTTTTCTGTTCTTTAAACAAATAATCATGTCCACGATAAAATCAACATGGAGCACAGAAAATTATTCTAGTGCAATATAAATCTCTGCTATGTGGATGGATTACACAAAATAATAACTGCTTATTACCCCTCGTTGCGAGCTGTGAGACCAGTCTATCATTTTAATAGAGAGAAAGCCAAGTTCTATTTTTGCATCAATTCAATATTTGGCAATAAAGAATTCCAAGTTCCTTTTAAAAAAATTATCTTTTGAATAAGCCCATCAAAACTGAGAAAACTTTGCCAAAATGTTAACATATTTTATTGCTTTTTTTTCAGACAAGCAAGACAACATGGTTTACTTTCAACAAACCTTCTACAATTTTCAACATCCATTTACGTTTTGTCTTTTGCTATCCTAGTTCATGTTCTGGAACATACACTTTCTTTTAGAGCAAAACTACTCATTTTTTTCTTGAGAAACAAAAAAAATTCCTTCACTTTGGAAATATTGTTGTATTTCTTCGCACCATTGCTCACACTGTCGCTGCTATCACGTAGTGGTGGCACATCCGTATTAACTGTAACTTTAAACTAACTTCCATTTCGCAGAGAAAACTGGGAGGTGAATAATTGATAATTGAGTTATTTATGTATGTACAAGTAAAAATGAGCACACCCATTAATATCATCCAAAGGTATGCTCCTCTGTAGCACAGTAAAATGAGAAACAAAAATATATATGTATTTAAAAAGCATATTTAGTAACTGATGTTTTTGTATCCTATTATAGAAATTATCTACATATACAAAGATTTTCTTCATTGATTATAGTTTTTAAATTAAATTAAAATTTGTTTTTTGAGGAGAGAAGGGAAGAGGAGAAGAAGGAAGGAGGAAGGAAAAAAAGTCCATTAATTAAGATTTTAATGTTAACTTGAGATTTGAAATTATGTTTGAGCTAACATACTAGAGAAAATGACTGTGACACCTAAAAACTTGTCGAAATTATGATTTAATTTGGTTAGACACATAATTTTACATTTTTCATAATCCTTAATATTAAGTAGTAATATTAACTTATTTTATCAATATACTAGTATATAAAGTTGAGGAAGTTCAGAAAGCAAACCTAGGTCTTCTACAAAATAAAATGTACAAATATATTATACTCAACATACTAAAATCAAAGGAAAAAAATATCAATGTTTTCCTAAACCAAAATTATAAGCTAGCCTGATTTATCTAAAGATTTATTATGGATTATATATTATCCATGTGTTATACATATATACATACATGTGTTATAGATGTGTTATAAATTATATATAATATTATGTATTATTATATATTTAGATCATCACATAAAATGTTTCTGAGTTAGCGCTTTCTGAAAGAATTTGTTATTAAAAGTTTATTTAGACTATTAAAAATTTAGTGTCTTTATTTGGTAGAAATTCTGGAAATATTAGATTTATGTAAGCACGTATCACTCTATATAAGTCAATTAGAGCAAAGTTACTTTAATTTAAGAGACCTTATAATCTAATATATTAGTACCCTCCAGAGGTAAGAAAGCATTTCACACATACAATGAGAGATAAAAGCTTTTCTCAATTACAGAGAGCTGGCTGGCTTTAGCTGTGTAACCTCAGCTACAGGTCAGAAGTAAACAGAGAAACAAAAAACTCACCATTCCAGTTTTCAAAGGAATTTTCTAGCGGCACAAAATACTTTCTTAATTAATCTGAGCTCTCAAGTAGGCAAATAGACAAACAAAAAGACTGACAACCCGGATTAGCTATCGTCTCTCTCGCCTGATAGATAGGTCTCCCCATTATCCACCTCACAGAGGTCACCAAATTGTCAGGTCATAAAACAAAATTCACCATAGTAAATAGTATATAGTTGAGACTGATCTAGGTAGTAGCTTGAGGCAAGACTTGGACCCACTAGTGCCTGGACTCAGTTGTGAAAGAGACACATGTGAGCAGATACATCAGCTCTCCAAAACAAGAAGTCCTAATGCGTAGCGTTTGCCTATTTTGTGGTGTAAATGCTCCCGTTATGGCAATTTTCAAGCCACCTACATGATAGCTATTATTCCAAGTTATCTTCCTCCCCAGTGCAGGATTCTTTTCTGTAATATCCATGATAAGTGACATTCAATGCTGAAGACCTCTCTATTTTGCAAGGGAACTCAATTTATTATTGGCAACTCTAGTTCTTAGTGAGGTCTTACTAATATTGGCAGAAATATGCTCCCCTGTAACTTTTACCCACTGGTGATCTAGATTAAAGGATAGACAAACCAAGAAGCTTCCTGAGCATTCATTGAAAAGGGGTCCTGAAATAGCACTAAAATCAACAATAAAATGATGCTGGTTAATACATCTCCACGTATCACTTCTCATTTAACAGAGGATCACCTAAATTGGTCCTGCTACGTGGAAATAGACAGTGCTTTCAAGGGGAAATGTAAAAACATACTCCTCATCTACACTAAGCTATCTCTGTTGAGTATTTTTGAGAAGTATTTTTGGATAATAAAAAGAAATGTGTGCCTACATCAGTCAGGTGAAGAAAGTCTTAAAAATATCTGGACAGGATTTTTAATGATACCCGTGTAAATTACCTCTATTCTTACTGAGCGTTGAGTGACATAAAAACTGGAAAAAAATTTCAAAAAGTTAAAATTTTAATGTCATGCCACCACATGTAATAAAGCCTTTATTTTGAGCATAGGAAGCTGTATACATTTTATTAGCAGAAAAAATAATTTCTCCCCACTCCTGCCAGATACATCTTTAACAAATATCAAAGAGATACCGGCTTGCACTGCTGCTGCACTATGCGCCCACAATGTCTCATTCGGGCTCTGCTGATTGGTTCCAGCCCTAACATCTGGAGCCATGCAAAATAGGTTTCATCCCGTTCCCATATGACTGACCTTCAAATACTTGAAAACAGTTACCCCGTCCCCTGCAGTCTTCTCTTTTCCAGATTAAATAAGCATGCCCCTTCTTGGGAACGGCTTCAGGATTTGTCATTTTCATGATTACCTTCCTGCGGGGGCGTTCCAGTTTGCCAACGTGTCCAAGTGTGACTCCCAGCATCGAACACAACGTAACAAATGTCTGAGCCACATTTATAACAGGCAGTCATCTCGCTCAACCTGTTTTGCCAACTCTGCGGTAAAATAATAAGAGAAGTTAAAGGAAAATAACATCCCACATCCCTCTGAAGGAATGGCTTAGTGTCTTAAACTTCCTGGAGGAATTGAGAGCTCTCCCTAGGTTCGTAGGTGCCAGTCGGAGTCCAGTCAAGAGACGGAAACCACAACAGCTATTTGAAGAGAGAGGATTTAATACAAAGAATTGTTAGCAAGGTATCCAGTGGTTTACCAGGTAACTGAGAGAGTAAGGAGGAATAGTAAGCATCACGGAGTAGTAACTACAGGTAGCTGCTCCCACTTTGTGTTAGCCTACCGTGCGTTCACCGAGAAGACCAGAGTCAACCTGCGCAGATTTCAGTGGGGGATACCTGTGTCAAAGGAAACAGGGAGGGAGAGTGGAGGCAAGGAGAGCTGTCCCAGACTGAGAGGAACGGACAAGCTGGGGGAAGGAGAAAGGGGCCATACAATCTAAGAGAGTCTCAGCAAAGCTACAGGAAAGTCACTGAGCCAAAGTCAGAGGAGTGTCGCTTCTCCTAGGAATCTGCCTCAGCGTCCTGGTCCTTGCGTGGGCAGTAGTTGGTGGGAGCAGGCCGTGGGCGGCATGGCCTCAGGGCAGACATGGCACGGAGGGATATCAAAGAACAGTAGTTGGGGCCACGGCCAGTTAAGCTTAGGGTCACCAGAGAAAATATAGGACACTCAGTTAAATTTAAATTTCAGATAAACAATGAATAAATTTGTTGTATAAGTTTGTCCCAAATATTGCATAGGATATACTTATCCTAAAACAATTATTTGTTGTTCAAATTTAAATGGCATCCATCCAGTAGTTTTATTTGTTAAATCCAGTAATCCTAATTATACTCTCTATAGTTGGAGGTCTCTGAGGGGGCATTCCTTGGCCACTACATGCCACGAGGGCTGGGAGAGGAAAGGTAAGAGGCTGGAATTATTAAAACTTCAAAACTTAAAGGTTACTGAGAAGCCAAAACCCAGACACCTAAGGAAGGGGCCCCACTAGCCAGTGCTAGTAGGTAGCAAGGGGATGAAGCTAGTTCTACAGGTGTTGGAAAACCATAGTGTGAATTCAGCTGCTGCTAAGGGAAGGAACTTTTGCTTTGGGGACAAAGAAATGTTGCTGTAGTGATGCTCACAGGATCCACAAGAAGACAGGAAGCCAACGAGAAGAAAAGAGATGTTCTCACTTACAAGTGGGAGCTCAGTGAAGGATATATATGGTCATGAAGAGGAGTAATGGACACTGGAAACTAAGAAGGGGGAAGGGTAGGAGGCGGTGAGAGACAGAAATCTACCTATTGAGCACAATGTACACTATTCTGGTGACAGGTACACTGAAAGCCCTGACTTCAGCATGATACAATTTATCCATGTAAAAAAAAATACTTGTACCCCCTAAATTTTTTGAATTAAAAAAAGAAGCAAGTCCCTTCTTCCTCCTCCAGCCTTGCAGTCTCCCTAAGCACCTCCATTGGCAGAGCCTAACAGAGAGCCACTGGCAAAGCAGGATTCAGAGAAGAGTATCAAAGACTGGGTTTTCAGAGTAAAAACTTAGTAATTGGCACAGATTCGAAAGATGACCAAAGAGCACACTCACTTAATGAAACACTGAAAACTGATTGGCTATTGGCCCCATAAAATTTCAACCTGACCTCAAATTTATAAAATTCATGGTTTGGTTTTTTATAGAAAGACGTTATTCACCAACTGCCATCCACTACTGCAGGTAGATTACATTAGTAGCCAACATGATGGGAGACGGATTTGTCTATCCTTTGAAATCAAGAAGAGAACTTATTGAAAAAGTAAGTGAGTAAGGATCTCCAAGCCCATCACTAAGATTGGCAAAGAGGTAGGAAAAGATAGATAATCTTGTGTTATATAGAAAAGAGAAAGAAATTCAAAAGACTCCAGTACACCTTATCACCAAAAAAATCCCAGATATTACCAAATCCAGGTTGCCAGTGTATTCTAATCCCTTAGCAAATGGAAGACTTTATGAGGTATTATATTATAGAATGTTAAGGAGGAAGATACTTCATTCACACTTGTACATGCCTTACAGCTTACAAAACATTTTCCCAGACATTGTCCTCTTTTAGCTCTGTGTATAACCATATATATGGGGTGGGGGTGAGGGAAGGGGTTAAAGGGAAATGAAGGACCGCAATCTAGCAAACAGTGAGTAACCTTTGAAAATTTTTGAGTGGAAAGGTGATACAGTCAGATCTGTGCCTCAGAAGAGAATTTTGTCAGAGGGCAAAAAATGAGGACTTATTAGAAATTCATTTAAGAGACAAGAGGCCCTCAAGTAACCTAGTACCTTGAGCTAACAGCAATCCAAAGCTAACACCAATCCAAGTGCTTGGAAGCATTTTCTCTAAGACAAAAAGGGATTTCAAAGGATATAAAAGGTGTAAAATATTTAATGAGTAATAGGAGAATTGTACCTAGCTTTCGGCTTTCTTAACCTTTTTTAGCATTCCTGTTTCATTCACATTCATGCATTCCCATGCAAATAACACATATCAACCTTTCAAATGTGTACAGATGGAAGGAGAAGTAGAGATTGTGAGCATTTTTGGTGGGATTTGTGTGATTTAAGTGAATGAGAATAAAATGTAAATAGCTGGGAAAAAAAGAATTCTCTGATTCTACAATAATTGTTATTTTCATTCCAAGGGTTTCAAGAATAGAACAGTATCCTCTGCTAATTGCTTCCTGTATTAGTTATCTATAATTGCATAACAAATTTCCCGAAAACTTAGTGGCTTAAAACGATAAACATTTACTGTCTCTGCCAGTTTTTGTGGATCAGGAATTCTGGGGCAGTTTAGGTGGGTGGTTATAATGGGGGTCTTTCATGGGGGTATAGTCAAGATATTGGCTGAGGCTGCAGTCACCTGTGGGCTCAATGGAGCTAGAGGATCCCCTTTCAAGCTGGCTCATACATACGCTACTTGAGTTTGCGGGGAGGGCTTGGATTTTCTCCACGTACACATCTACCAGGCTGCTTGAGTGATCTCATGACCTGGCAGCTGGCTTTCCCCAGAGCAAATGATCCAAGAGATTAAGAGCTAGGCAGAAGCAATCCTTTTTATAACCTAGCTTTGGCTATAACATAGCATCTCTTTTACCACATTCTATTTATTAAAAGCAGTTTATTAAGTCCAGCCCACATTCATTCAAGGGGAGAGGAATTAGGCTCCATCTTTTAAAAGGAAGTGTATATCTTAGTCTCTTCCCGCTGCTGTAACAAAATATCTGAGATTGGGTAATTTATAAAAACAGAGATTTGTTTCTCACAGTTCTAGAGGCTGGAAGTCCAAGGTCAAGGTGCCAGCAGGTTCAGTATCTGATGAAGGTCTAGTCTCTTCTTTTAAGATAGTGTCTTGGGCTGAATCCTCTAGAGGGGATAAATGCTGTGTCCTCACATGGCAGAAGGAATGAAAGGCAAAAAAGGGACAAACCCACTCCGTCAAGCCCTTTTATAAGGGTTCTAATTCCATTTATGAAGGTGGAGCCATCAAAGCCTAATCACCTCTGAGAAGCCCCACCTCTTAATCCTGTTACATTAAGTTTCAACATGAATTTGGGGGAGGACACAAATATTCAAACCATTGCAGTGTCAAAGATTTTATGAACATTTTTTTTAAAAACCACACTTCCCTAACTTTAAAAACAAGTTTTATTACTTTGTGCTCCAAATAAAATCCCCAACTCATTGAATAGCTTTACAGAAGCAGGTGTCCTGGGGGACTCATGTCTCCAGTTCTTTGGCCAACAAAAGCTTGTCAATTTACTCAGAGATGTCTCAGAATTGTGAGGGCCTACAATAATCATAGATTTTTTTAAAAAGTGTCAACTTTGTAATCCACAGAGGGGGGAAAAACCCTAAAAGTCCAAATCACAGTAGAATCATCATTCAAATTATTTTCCTTGGATTCCCAAAGAAAGGATAATTTTTTTAAATTCAAACTTCAGTGTCAGAGGAGGGAAAAACCTCTAACTAGTTCCAAGGAATATAAGCTGCAAATGATGTAATTATAATAATTTGATACTTACTTATTAGAAATCAGAAAAAACCAAAACATTATTACAGCCAAATAAGAAACATTTCTACATTTAGCTAAGTGAAGAAGAAAAAATCCTCAAGAATTTGAGAATGCCTTCTGGGAAAAGAATAAAAAATCAGTACCTTAATTGCTTGGTAGTTTTTCATCATCATTAGTGTGGCATTTAAACTTGGAGCCTTGATTTGTTTTGCTACTGCTATTGCTTTTCCTTTTGAAAGATCTGCAACTTGTCTTTTAGATCTAAAAGATAGGTAACTATTATCTTCTGTCTCTTGGTTTAATTCTTGACTTGTCAGATTTTCTTTGTATCTTAGATGAAATCAGGAGTCAGCTTTAGAGAACAAATATCACTAAGTAAAGCAAGTATAGCTAAAAACCAAAATAATACTTTGAAAATAGCCACAGTGGTAACAAGGACCATCTCAAACCAGTATCACTTTTTCCCTAAGAAGGATGTCTTACTCCATTTTCTGTTGCTATAGCAGAATACCACAGGCTGGGTAATTTATAAAGAAGAAAAGTTTATTTAGTTTGTGGTTCTGGAGGCTGTGAAGTTCAAGAACATGGCACTGGCATCTGGTGAGGACCTTCTTGTTGTATCTTAATATGGCAGAGAGCATCACATAGTGAGAGAGCAAGAGCATGCCAGCTCAAGTCTCTCTTCCTCTCCTTATAAAGCCACCAGTCCCATCATGGGGCTCCACCCTAATGATTATATCTAATCCTAATTACCTCCTAAAGATCCTACCTCCAATCAACATGTGAACTTGGGAATTAAGTTTTCAACACATGAAATTTGAAGGACACATTCAAACCACAGCAAGGGGGGAAACATAAAATCCAATGATTATGGGGGAAAATTCAGTATTTGTTAGACCTGAACAGGAAAAATAAAATGCATTTAGAGAAATGCAACCAAGATTATTCAACATTGGTAAGAAACTGAATGTGTACTTGCAAATTATGGACCTTGATGGCAAAGGCACTATGGTGTTTGATATAAACTTATAGGACTGAGTCAAGCAATGGGAAAACTGAATACTAAAAGGTTAAGAGCTTACAAGTGTTGGGGGATCCCAGAGGCATCCTCTCTATACTTGACTTTGTTCTAGAAAAATAAAGATAGTGTTCATCCAGGTCAAATTAATCTTCTATGCTCCTAAAACAAGACTTATGTACAATTTTATACCACCTATTGGTGTTAGTGGTGTGATTCTCTCTAATACCAATTAATAGCTCATATAGGACTCTATATACAGTCAAGGAAAACAATAACTCAAGAACCTAGTCATAAATTCTTTGCAGTTCTCACTATGAAAAAATTAGAGACTTCGTCTTGACCTAAACCAGTGTCCTTTTACTTGTTCCCAAACCTTCAGTTATCTGCCTTCTCACTCATGGGACATTTGATTCACTCCCTTTTATGTCACATCCCTGCCCCTACTGCCAAATTTCTATTAAATTTATTTCAGGGGAAAGTTTCAAGTGTGGGTACCTGAGCCAAACTTTTAGAAAAAGTACTCCTACCTCTGCTAACTTTAGCAGGGACCTTCTTTGTTAGATCCCTTCATACTGGAAGAGAAGTTTAATAGTATTTTTAAAGGGTGAGAAATTCAGTATGGAAAGAAGAGAAAATTTTTTAAAAACAAGAAATGTTAGCTTTCAGAAAAACTATTTCACAGTACAAAGTAATAACCACAAAAATCAAGAGTCTTGTCTTACAGTCCCAGATTTACTGCTAAAGCATGTATGACCTCAGGAAAGTCATTTAACTTTCTGGTTCTTAGTTTTCTTATCTTTCAAAGGAAAAACTTGAATTGGTAACCCTAAGTAATATTATAATTCTAAAATGATATGTTATATATCAATATGCCCCAAAAGTTATTGACTATGTGATCTTCGGCATTATCCTCAAGGTCTACAAAATTATGTTCTATGTGTGGACATGGTACCTTCTAAAACCAGAGTGATAACAATTCCACATGGTACTTGGGCAGTTGTGGGGAAGCTGCCTAACTGCTGGTTCACAATACTACCACTCTTCCCCTCCTGTACCCACCACTCTTATCCATTGCTACTTCCCTCAGTGCTTTCCCACACCAGCTTCCTAATACCTCTCCAGGGATAGAAATCACAGGGAGAATCACCAGTTTCTTAAGAGCCATCCTAGGTAGTATCACCTGTGTACTCTACCGGTTAGATAGTGGAGATAGCAAAATATCTTACATGATAAAAGTAAAGATCATCTGGTGGGAGAGGTAGAGATTGGTTTGGGACATATTTAATCCCTTTTGCTTCTCAAAATAAACATCTTTGTACTCAGTTAAAAGCTTTCCAAGATGTTCACAAGGGAAGAGGGAATTCTTGCCAAAAACTTAAGCCCAGCCAGACAGGGATACTAAAATTTTGCTGCCTGTGGAAACACGTGGCCACACAGGACTTTGGCATAAAAACAGTAATCTGTGCTTAAATGATGGCAGCATAGACTTCTGGTGGTTCAGAGGCTATGTTCAGGGCACCCAGGCACAGCTTACAGGGTCTGACAAGTCCACTGACAGGTCCCACTCAATTACAATTCACAGCACACTCTTGTCTATTTACGGAACTTACAACTCGGCAAACCTTGGTCCTTATGGTTGGAGGGGTAAAGAGAAACACTTCTCTCACTCTTCTCACAGTTTTAGTTCTGCTTCCAATTCTTAACAGTCGCAAAATGCTTCAGAAGATCTAGGCCCAAGAGCCCGTCTGCAATTTTACGGTGTTGTGACCTTGGGCAAGACACTTAACCATCTCTGAGCTGCAATTTCTTTATCCATAAAATGGTGATAATACTTGTTCTACTTTCCTTACAAAAATGTTATGAGGATCAATAAAATAAGATAAATGAAAACATTTTGTACATTAAAAGGCGCTGTGCAAATACAAGATATGTTTAATTGTCAGGTGCCTCCTCGTCTCTGCTCTTTGTTTTACCTCATCCGTTTCTTTGTCCTGTAAGAACCTTCATGGTCTTTTCTTAGTCCAAGATTCTCAATGTGGTTAATGCTCAGCTTCTTAAACAAGGGCTTTTTTATCAACCAAGCAAAGCTGCATCCACATGTGGTCTGTTTACTTCCCCACTCAAGACCAATCTACAACCTTTAATATAGTCTCATTCACTTCAGCACTCATGTATCGAGGACTTAATGACTCTGTGTCCCATGCTAAGGTTACAAATTGAATTGGCAGGTCTAGCCCTCAAGGAACACACCATTAGATCTAAGCATCTCAGACCAATTGAATAGGTTAATCAGGTGTACATAGCTGTAGCTGAATCTTTTCTCCTTAGGAAAGACCTCTGCTTCTTTGAATTCAGATATATTGGACAGTTTGAGGCAAAAGCTGAATTTTGAAGTCCCCCAACCCTGCTGTTCGGAAGAAGATGGACGACTCTATCCAAGTCTCCTTGAAATTATTTTGCACGTACATTTGTTGACTAGTCCCATAGCTCCCTCTCTTTTTTTACTAATTCAACACCTAATTCAATGTTGAGGTTTTGCTAGTGTTGGATTCCATAGTTGGCAAAAGAACTGATTCCACTTGCAGCCACACAATTTAATCATCAGGACAGACAACTGAGACCCTCCTGTAGCAACATGACTCATTATTTGTTCTAGGAAATTCTTGCCCAGGAAGATAAACTTGTAGAGTAATAAATAATTTCACTGTTCACTTCAGGAAATTCCTAAAAACCAGTTTATCTGAGCAATAAATTGCTCATGTGGGTAAATGGCCCTCTTCTTGGGACAATAGATTACTCACCTGGGCAAATGATTCTCTTTTCAAACAACTTTCATCAAGACTTGCTTCAAGACCCTCTCATTGCTGTGTCCATCAATCCCAAACTATTATAAACTTTTCCCACTCTTAACCTGATCCCCACTTTAAAAGATCCATACCCCAAACCCTATACATTTCTGCTTTTGATCTCCCTTTCTGAGATACTCCTAAGGACTCTGTTACGATGTTGCTCTCCCTCAATGCAGCAGGTCTAGCAAACTTAGCCACGCTTGATCGACAGATTATTCTGGTGGCTTCTTGGAGAGTTGGCAGTTGACAACTTGGTGTATCAATCAGTAAGGCAAGATAGACAGAAGGAAAAAAAATGTTTGAAATTTAACATTTGCCATTTCTTTAAAAAGACCTCTATAGTCATCATCATATGAAAAATCAGAATTTTGTTGTAGCTCCTTATTCTTTTTATATTAATAAATAAAAAGAATATTCTTCATTCTTTTTGGAACAGTCTTTATTTTGAATTACATACGAGGTGGTACATCATAATTGTTTTATTACTCGAAGCATCTAGAAGGTTCCATCCAGTCCCGGGTACCTCCAAAGATCTTTCTGTTACAAAGAACTCTCTTTTCTATCCATTGTATTTCTTAAATATGTTGAAAAGTAATTAGCTAGTTGTGCTTACACTAAAGTAATCGGCTAATATTCAAGGAATTTAACTGAAAATCTTGAAGGGACTATACTGGAGCTAGTTCACTGTTCACACTAAGCAAATTTGGCTTGTAATCTGGCTCTCTTTACCAGTTTGAAACCTGGAAGTTTATCAAAAATGTCACACATGGAAATGAGCACTTGTGGCACTTGTTTAAATTCATGAAATAGCAGTCATTTTAGAGAGAATAACATGGTGAGTCAGAAGCCAATCTTACTAGTTGAATCTGAGTCCTGCTGAACCTAGCATATTCTTATAAATCTAGAAAATGTACAACTGTATAGGGATCATAATAGTTATTATATCATGATACCATAGCTTGTGTATTTTCTAAAACTTTTTAGGCCTTAAAGGAAATATTTGATTTCAGTATCTGGCTTTTGTTGACTTCTAAAGACTTATTAATCTTCCTTGTAAGTATGCATCCCATGGTAAATTGAGTCTTAATTTTTTCTGTCACAGATCCTTTTGTTTCAGATTTCTGTCAGAAAATCCAAAGGTGGTTACTATTTTAAATTTGAGTATTTCATAGGTTTGTTTTCTAAGCAGGTAAATTGGGAACACGAACATGTCTCGAGTACCTGTGTACCCAGCAGAGAGCAAGATGCTTTCAAATACATTATGCTAATTTTGACAAGAATTGTGTGAGGTAGTGTTAATCTCCCCATTTTAAAGGTGGTGAAGCCAAAGCTAGGAATTCTGAGGAATAATTGCTAGAGTCAGAGTGGAACCCAGGTCTACCTGATTTCAAAACCTAGTCTTAATTTTACTTTATCACATTGTCACAGACTTAAGTTCTGATTATTTTTGAATTTTTTTTATCTTTCAATTCTTTCATTAATAAGCATGAGTGAATTTTCAAAGAATGTGTAAGATTTTTCTAAAGCAGAAACCAAAGCTCAAATACTATCTTTATACACTCACATGCTAATCAAGAACCAGGATGTTACTAAGCAAGCAAGCAAAAAAAAATGTTATCCTAAGATCTAACTGTGAATGAAACTCTAATTCAAGAATTTGCTAATTTGTCTTCTCCATTTGAAGACATTACTGTTCTAATATATACATAGCTGTCAATGTTGTAGAGTATAAGAAATATCTCTTCCTCTTCCATCACTAGGTTCATGGCTGAGGACCCTGTAACAAAAGACAGATTAACAGGAGAAAAGAGTACAAATTTATTTAAAATAAGTTTTACATGACACAGGAGCCCTCATAAGGAAATAAAGTCTCAAAAAAGGTTAAGTTGTGTATTTTTATGCTTAGGTTTGATGGAGAACAGATAGATGGTTGTGGAGAAATGTGATTAGAGGAAAAAAAATATGATCTAATGGTAATAAACTGGGGGAACTTAGCAAGGCCTGTTTGTTCAGATTCTTCTCTGTGTCCCTGTGTCTCCAGAGATAAGAAGATTCCTTTCCTCTGATTATAGGGAGGACTCCTCCACACTGAGGGTCTTATCACCTGCTGCAGGGGAGAAGGGCAAGAGAATTCAGAAAGTGATCTTCCTAGTTTTATGGCCTGCTTCAGGAAGAAGGGGAAGGGAAAGGTGTAAGTAACCTTCCTGCTTCTGCTGTTCTCTCACATTCCTTCAGCTTAAAATATTCGATATGCCAAGGTGTCGTATTTTGAGGTAGCGTGTCCTACACCCCAACGATGCATTTTTAAGTATTCTACCTATGGGCATATTACATGTGTTCTTTAGCTATCTTATTAAAAAGTTATTTTTCTTACCTAGAAATTATGTTATGTATCCTATTACCTTTTTATAAAATGATCAAGTGGCGAAAACATTATTTTTAAAAAATCTACTTTGTTAACAGTGAATATAATATGAACCTGTAGCAACTTTATTTAAAAGGAGAAACATTCTTAGTACATTCAGTGCACCTTCATTTTTTTTTAACTTAAGTTTCAAGACACTGAAGAGATGAAGCTGTATTGGACAGTGTCTCCTTTTAAAATGTTATTTAACAAGTTCCATGAGTGATCAGAAGGGCTTCTCTGCTGCTGCTTCCTTTCATCTCATGCTTTTTTCCTCTTGGTCTGTTTTCTATCCCAATTCATTTTTATACCTTCATACTTTTAAGGACATTCATCACACCCTGCACATGCTGCTTGCGCATCTCTATTCTGTTTACGAGTTGGGCAATGTCATCAACATTTTTAATATTTCACAGTAGCAACCATTCCCCTCCTTGGTTTCCCTTTTTCCTGTCTACTTCTTCCTCTTAATTTTTTGTTTGTCTTAAGCCTGAACTGTGTATCTATAGGAAGTTGAAAGAAAGCTGATTTTTAAAAAGGGATGCCCCTAACTTTCAGGAAGAAAATAAAAGTCCATCCCGATTGCTCCACCAGTAGCGAGCCAGCATGATTCCTGCACGGTGGAACCAGGGAGGTGGACGTAGCAGCTTGTGGGGAGGAAGGGAAGTTTCTGGTTGGCCCGACTCCTTGAGAGGTTATAGGGAGTGAGGAAAACCTGACCTTGCTTGAAATGAGGAAAGTCCCTGGGGGATTCCCACACACAATAAATAAAGGCTCAAATGCCGAGCACCTGTGTGTTTCCCTTCTCCATTCAGAGCAAGGCAGCGATCTCTTGGTTACCCTTTAGTAGGTATCTCCTACTACGGCAAAAAGCCTCACCTGCCCGTCTTCCGGACGGGTATTTAAAATGCTGTTTCCGAATGGGCAAAATAGCACAACTGTTGTTTTCAACTCTGGCATAGCATGCAGGAAAAGAAACCACCGCCAGGTTCTTCATTTCTGTACTGACATTTCAGCCTTTCTTTAGTTTTTCTCTCTTTTCTTCTTGCCTTATAAACTCTAAAAGTCCCAGCGGTGAATGTCATAGGTGGCTTACAGGAAAGCAAAGCTCATGATGAGAGAAACAGAAGAGTTACAAAGATCTTTAAATTACTACTAATAATAGTACTTTGTGGAATTATTTTTTATTCCATAGTACTATCAAAATTATTCATTCATTTGTCAACAAATACTTATTGAAAACATACTACGCGCCAGGAACTCCTAGGTGATAAGGGATACGGCAAGATGAATAAGGTTCCTACTCCTATGTGTCTCGTATTTGAGAACAGTGTGGGATGAGAGGGAGACAGACAGTTAAAAAGTAAACAATAAATGAACAGAATATTTCCAGGTAATGACCAGACAGATATATGAAGACAATAAAATGATATGATAGAGGATGACTCTGGAGGGGTGACCGTTTTAGATTGAGTAGTCACAGGTGGTCTCTGTAAAGAGAAAACAGGACAGAATTTCTTCGACCTTGCAGAGAACTTTAAAACCTATCTATTCTGGCATTCTTACCATATAGATGAGAAAACATAGATCCTGGGAACGTACATTTATGGACAAGAAAACTGAGACTCATAGAGATTAAAGTCTTGTTGCCACAGACAGGCATATAACTATCCTATACAGTGTCTGGGCAGGTATAGAACAGCAGACAATCACTCGGTCATCAGACAGCTCCTTTGTGCTAATTAGAAGACAGTGCCGCTTTCTCAGGGCCAATGCCCTTGTGCGATGCACAACCTACACAGACGTATGTGGCATCCCTGTCCACAGAGTTGGTATATCTGGGAACGAGGAGATGACCCTGCTGCTTTGCGTAGAAAAGCAAGTCATCTAGGAACAGACAGACTTTCTTCAAGGAGCATGCAGGCGACTGATGTCCCTTAATTATGTAACTTAAGATGAATATCCACTGTTGTAGGGGAAGAAGGTAGTGGAAATTTTGAAAAGCTGTCAAAGGCAGGCTTCTCATAATGCTTATCCTAAGAAAAGAATTGAAGACAAAATTCTGTAAAACACTAGACTGAAGAAAGGAGAAGACGACAACGTATAGAAGCTTGAAGTTTAATTTGCAAAGAAGAGATAATATCGAATATAGCAGAACATCCAGTAACTTAGGAATTGAAATAAATCCAGAGGTTACCTTTGTCAGGAATATTTTGACAGGTGACCTTGGGCGGAGCTATTTTGGTGGCATGGTGGAGTAGAAGTGGGCTCAGGAAGGATAAGACATTGAGAAACTGAAGAAAGTACTGTAGTTTGCTCCATCATCTTCCCTCCAAACTTTTCTTTCTCTCTTTATTGCTCACTTGCTTTTTCTCTTCCATTCTTCATGCTTTTCTTCCATTTTTCCTATCTTTTGTGCAAAGAGAGAAAGAGATAGGTAACTTAAGAGGTAATTAATGGAATATATTCACAAGCAGCACTTGTGCTGAAAAGGATAAGAAACTCATTCTTAGGGAACTTCGCCAGAGAAGAGACTGATCCCTCTTAACTGAGATTTAAAATCAGAGAAATTTCTAGCACTCTGGGAGGCCAAGGTGGGAGGATTGCTTGAGCTCGGGAGTTCAAGACCAGGCTGTGCAAAAGCGAGACAGCGTCTCTACTAAAAATAGAAAAATTAGCCGGGCCTCGTGGTGCACCCCTGTAGCCCCAAATAGGAGGCTGAGGCAAGAGGATCACTTGAACCCAGGTGTTTGAGGTTTTAGTGAACTACAATAATGCCACTGCACTCTACCCAATGTGACAGACAAGGCTCTGTCTCAAAAAAAAAAAAAAACCTCAAAAAAATAATAAATAAAATCAGAGAAACTTATTAGCATGGACCAGAGGCTCCTAAGGCTCCGTGTCAGATCGTATCCCTGGTGTAAAATTGTCTTTATGTGTAAAAAGATGAAACCAGAGGGTATTGAGGTAGAGGGGAGAAAAGAAGTCAGTGGTGTGGGTCCGTGGGTGGCAGATCCTGTACATACATCCGTTAGGAGTAGGTTTTGTATACAAGTAAGAAAGACCTCAGATAGTGTTTCAAACTAGATAGGCTGTTTGTCTCACAAAACAAAGGAAGTCTGAAATAACCAAAGTATCCATCAATGCATGAATAGATTTTTCAAATGTGGTAAATAAACACAATGGAATACTAGTCAGCCTTATAAAAATCAGGAAATTCTGTCATTTGTGGCCACATGGACAAACCTAGAGGACATTATGCTAAGTGAAATAAGCCAGGCACAGAGAGACAAATATAGCATAATCTCACTTATACGTGGAATCTAAAAAAGTTGAATTCGTGGAAGTAGAGCGTAGAATGGTGGTTGCCAGAGCCTGGGGGGATGTGGAGGCTGGACAGTGGAGACAACAGGTGCAAAGTTGCGATAAGATAGGAAGAATAAGTTCTGCACAGCACAATGACTATAGCTAATAATAATGTATTGTATATTTTAAAATAGCTAAAAGAGGATTTAAATGGTTCTTACCACAAAGAAACGCTAAGTATTTGAGGTGATAGATATGCTAATTATCCTGATTTGATGATTCCACAATGTATACATGCATCCCGTAAATACATCCAATTATTATTTGTCAATTAAAAATAAAATACAACTTTCTAAAAAAGAAAAGAAGTCTGGAGGTGCCTAGCTTATGTCAGGGACCCAGGCCGCTTCCATCTTTTGTTCTGCCGTATGTGACTTCTATTCCCAAGGTAGCATCATGGCTCAAGACCATATTCATATTCTAGGTAGCACTACAGGCAAAGGAGATTAAAAAAAAAAAAAAGTATGTCCTCTCTATAAGGAACTTCTGGAAAGTTCCATTTGGCACTTCTGCTTTCATCTTATTGGACATAATAAATCATGGGACCTATGTGAAGAGAGGCTGGGAAATGTAGTCTGTTGGCTGAGTGCCATGTGTTCAGCTAAAATGAGAGTTCTGCTTTTAAAAAGCAGCAAAGAGTGGATATTGGAAGGTAGCCAGGAGTCTCTGCCATGGCATCCAGACCCAAGTCTCCTGAACCAGATTTGGGGACAGGAAGTGTCAATGTGTGAGAACTGAAAAAGCTAGTCATTAAGAGTTATAATATCTGGGGCTGACTCTACTGCTTACCAGCTGTGTGACCTTGAGCAAGTCACATATCCTCTTTTAGCTTTAGATTCTTTACCCACTGGGAGAATAAAGACTATATCTGATGTTTAGAGTTTCCTGATGATTAAGAGGTAATACTTATAAAAAATAAAGCATCAAACAGTACCTGGCATGTGAAAGACATTTAGTAAATATGATTTTCCTTTTTTCTATCTGTTATAGTTTCCCCAGCTCTTCCTACTGCAGCTTTTTTTTTAAAAAAAGGTCTTGAGATGAGCCTGTTTCCCCGTTTCTCTCCATCTCTCGCTGTCCTAGTCTTCAATTGCAAACTATGTGCTCAAGGAGCTACTTATGTCTCAAAATTCCTGTCCCAGTAAGGCTGGTTGGAAGGTCACTTCCAACATAGACTAGACAAATGCCCCTTTCGGGTGGGACAGTCACAGGACTGGGTAAATTACAAGACTGCCATGCAATCCTGGTTGTAGCCTTGATCTTATGTGTTGTGCCCTCACAGGGCACCTGGCCCAGGGCTGGAGCAGGGACTGACATCTAGGCTGAGAACCTCTTGCATTAACTGGAAAAAAAGAAGGCCTTTTTCTAACAGGTCTACTTGGAAGGGGCAATTCCTATGCCTGCAGGTGCCCTGTTTTTGGAATCTCACTAAGGAATCTTCCTTGCTGTATCTGCCTTGCAGGCAGTGCGCCCTGGTCCCCCGTCAGAGCCATTCTTTAGCCATTGTCCTTCTTTCTTCAGTGTCCCAGTCACCTTCCCCCCACCACATACCAGCAAGAAGCACAGGATGTAGATCTGCTTGTTCAGTGTGTACCTTTCTCTACTGTCTCCATTACTCAGTCATTAAGTATGCACAGTGGTTACTTGTGTGAACTAAAATAAAATCTTGAGGCCCCCAGCTGACTGAATGGACTTCCTGTTGGCCAAGGGGTCCCCAGAAATGCCCTAAAGCTGAGTTGTTGGCCATGAGAGGGGAAGTCAGACATGCCTCATCATGCCCCCCTTCCTTCTTGGAGATATCCTTTGTAACTCATTAACAGGCCTAAGACAAAGCTTAAATAGCACCTGCAGGTCATCAATTTATTTGACAGATCACTTGAGTCTGGATATATATCCAGTGGCCTATCTCTGATTAACAGACTTCCTTAACTTAAAATATTCTAAGCCTTTAGACAAAGCTTCATTTCTTTAACCAATCACAAATTAAAGACTCTTTAAAAACACCTATAACCTGTAATCCCCTGCTTCGAGATGTCCTGCCTCTTTGGGCTAAACCAGTGTACTCCTTTCATGTGTTGATTTATGACTTTATGTGTAATTCCTGTCTCCCTGAAATGTATGAAACCAAACTATACCCCAACCACTTGCTCAAGGCTTCTTGGGCGTGGCTCTCTGCCCTCTGGGCCATAGTTGCACATATTCAACTCAGAATAAATCTATTTTCCAAAGTTTGGTTTCTTTTCTGTTGACAAGATCATGCCCAGATGTGGGGCTCAGAGAAGACTCAGGACCTCCTAAAGGAATAGCCCAAACTTAGTGCCAGGTACCAGGATGGCTCCCTTGGGCCCCCCATCTCTGAGCGTCTCTCTGGGTGGAACTGGTAAGTCCTCCTGAGCCCCGGACCTCCCACTTTTGCTTTATGGTCCTGGTTTATTCTGAGCAGACAGTTCTTTGCCTAGGAAGTTGTTTGGGATCCTAATTTTGATTTGGAAGTACATTCTAAAGGGCCTTCTCCATTGTCTCTTCCCCCCAAATTAATCTCAATTGGCTTTTCTATGCATTTGCAAAAGAGGGGACTGAACTGTCCTTTTCATAGACAAATGAGAGACTGAGTTCGTCAGCTCTGTAGAGAAAGGGCCCTTTATTCCTCCCAGTCAAAAGGCACCTCTGGGTGACTGGGGGCCTAGGCGAGAATGCCTAGGTGACTCCCTGTGGCACAAAGTGGCCCTATAGGGAGCCCCTCAACAAAATTAATTAAAAGAGGGCTCATCCAGGAAACACATATAAGAGCTGATCACTCAGCATTTCAAGCCCTTGAAAAACTAAGACACGTAAGAGGGTAGGAATGGCACTTGTGGAGTCCCGCCCACAATCAGCACGCTGTGATCCACTATGCAAAACCCTGGACTGCAGTTCTATTCCTTTTAAAGAAAAATAGAAAACAAACCCTCTAAAAATGAAGAAAGACAAGGAGAACAACCTCTTTCAGGCACCCTCGTTGGTTTATGGTGCCTCTACTTGCAAGTATTTGTGTAAATAGAAAGGTCTGAAGGCAGGCCAGGTTTTCTAGGACTCCTGCTGGTTACGGCCAATTCTTACGCACATGTTTTAACTGAGGGGCAAATTACATCAAGGAAAATTCAGAGCTCAAGTGGTCAACCTGCCACTGTAAAGTTATTATAAAATGTTGAGTTTCTTAAGCTCTCTGTCTCTCTCTTTTCTGTAATGCCTACTCTGAACCTGCTAACTTTTTCTACTGATGTTGAGATAAACTCAGTGTTTATGGTATTACAAGGCTACTTGGAGATCTTGCAGCCAGTTCTAGCTAAAATGCAGACATTGAAAACTCATTTTAAACTGAAGAAAAAAAGGTAAAAGAGGTTTTTTAAAATCAAACTGCTGTGAAAACTACTTTACCAAAACTCTGATTCACAGGCTTAATTAGGTTATTTATCAGGACAACTAAAGTTTAGCCATGTGAACAAGTTCCAATTTTGTCAGAAGGAATTTGGATCCAGTCATCTTGTAAACTGGTGAGTTTTTATTACTATCTTGTGGCTAGAATTCTGAAGTAATAGCTATTAGAACTTTGTGTGCACGTACATGTGTGTGTACATGTTTAGATGTGGTTTTGTATATACATTTATTATATGTTATATCTACATGGTCCCAGGCTGGCTTCTAAATAAGGGAGTGCTCATAAATTAATTAAACAAACCCAAATGCTTTTCCAACTCATGTGAATTTAGTAATCTTTGGCAAATAAGCTGAGTTGTTAAAAAGAAAAAAAATTATTATTGGTAAAGCAGGAATAAAAATGTTTTCAAATTATTAGTGTACACTTTTTTTGGCCTGTATTTTGCTGGACATTTTTATGTTCTTAAGGTGTCAGGGTTTGACTCAAGGTTATAAAACTATAAACTCAGCCAAAGACAAAATGATCTGTGTTTGTCTGATTTTTGATAAGGCAAATTTAATATTGTTGACTTAATGATAATAGCTAAATCTCCTGAGTTATTAACAAAAATACCTGTGAACTTTAAGGTTCTTCATTAGGTAAAAATGTGGACATGTCTAAACAAAAAAAAAAGTGCCAGTAAGTTAAAATAAATAAAACATCAAGTAAACAGGAGCACAAAAACAGAAACTTACGGGCAAAGGTTTATGGAGATATTTTGAGTTTGGTCTTTCAATCCTGGTTGTAGATGCGGTTTCTTCCACTGATTTCAATGTCTACGGAAAGGTATACATAAAACTTGTTTCTAACTCACTCTTTCGTTCATCTGATATTAACAGTATCGTTAGGCATCCAAGCTGTCCTAGAAATTGTAGTTACAAGAGCTTAAATTGGAAGCTTTAGTTTTTCCTTTGGTCTTGCCCACTCTTGATTTGTCCTACTCTTTACAAGCTAGCCAGTTATGTGTATGTTAGGTTGCCATAGCAAAGAGTTTGCCTAGGGGGGAAAAATACCAAAGCTGTTAATTTTTGTATAGTAATTTATTTTAAGATGAACAAGGTGGTTTTTCTTAGAATCCAAGGAAAAATCTCAAAACAATCTTACTCTCTGAAAGTATTACATGTACTCAAGTTTACACTCAAGTTGGAAAATGTTTTGAGACTATTTAGATTGTTTTTTCTTGATCCGCCTGTAAAAAAAAAACACGTTATAACTTTGTGTCATTGTTTGAGGTGCTAAAGATTGGTGTCGAAGGTTTCTTCAGTCTATAGTTAGGTGATATCATTTTTTTTTCTTTTTATATATTTTTTATTTTCTTTTTTTTTTCTTCTTTTCTTTTTTTTTTAACACTCTCTCTCCCCTATCTGGTGATACCATGTCGATGGGGCTCAGAAAATGAAGGCCTTAGAAGGCCTACCCTAGAATGAAGGCCTCAGAAGTCAAAGTTCTCTGCCCTTCCCTTGTCCTCCTGCCTCTCAGTCCCATTCTTCCCTGAGGGTAGCCATAGAAACCATAATCCCTCGTTCCCAAGGCAGCCCATAAAAGCCAGAACCCCTTTTTCTGATAGCCAGCCATAAAACCTAAAATTATTCTATGTAAAAACTGGCCATAAAGTAAATGACCTGACCTAGTTTGTTTGACTGTAAAACCCTCATTCCAGAAAGGGCCCTGTCCCACACACCCCAGAGGAAGGAATGCACACGCCGAGAGGCCGGACAGAATCTAGACAGAAAGGCTTTGCTAGGTTCCACTGCTCAGCCTGTTAGCATCAGATGGTACCCTTTTTGTCCAACCATATTTCTACATAGCTGTCCATACTTTGTAGACCCTAAGCATAAAAATGGACAATTTCTCCTGTGTCTTTGAATTGTTGTTCTGAAGGCTCCCATGTGTAAGTTTGTAATTTTTCCTCCTATTAATCAATCTGTCTCATCTCAGTGATTTTTCAGTGAACCTTTACAGGGACAGGGGCCTTTGCTTCCTACAGTTTGGTTAAATTTTGGGGGGGGGACAGCCAGGGACCTTTGATTCCTACAATATCAATAGATTGTGTTGGGGGATCTTGGTGTTTTGGAAGGACCTAATTAGTTAACACCTTTAAGGAGAATGTGTTTCAAAACTTCTACTATATTTCTAAAACTTAGAAAAGATGTTACATTGCTCAAAATAGTAAGTCTTATGAGAATATTTATGTTTGTTTTCTTGGTAGGATTTTTGAGTTTAAAAGTAGTAATTAAAACTATATTTTGATTCCTGGCCTGTGTTATATATCTAATTCACTGGGTATAAAATGATTAACAAAAAATAACTTAAAATGATAACTGGGATCTAAATAAACTGTTAAGATAAATAAACAAATTAGGTAACTTAGGTAAATATAAATGGGATAAATACTTACAAATAAAAGTTTCATGTAATTTAGAATCTTAAAGTTTTGTTATATTAAATAAAAGACATTAAATGTTTGGGTCATTTCCAATTAACAGAAAAATTACATTATAAGAAAATATGTTTTTAAAAAATTATAAAATGGTTTTCATTTATAAAATACTGATATATGATAAACTATTCATGATTATCTGTTTCTTAGGTTTTCACTAAAATTTAAAGTTACTAGGCCGGGCGCGGTGGCTCACGCCTGTAATCCTAGCACTCTGGGAGGCCGAGGTGGGCGGATCGTTCTGAGCTCAGGAGTTCGAGACCAGCCTGAGCAAGAGCGAGACCCCGTCTCTACCAAAAATAGAAAGAAAT
>CAUYSK010002734.1:0-19878 GCA_963575035.1 Avahi laniger | reverse complement strand
CTCGGCTGGGCACGGTGGCTCACGCCTGTAATCCTAACTCTCTGGGAGGCCGAGGCGGGCGGATCGTTTGAGCTCAGAAGTTCGAAACCAGCCTGAGCAAGAGTGAGACCCCATCTCTACTAAAAATAGAAAGAAATTAATTGGACAGCTAAAAATATATATAGAAAAAAATTAGCCGGGCATGGTGGCGCATGCCTGTAGTCCCAGCTGCTCGGGAGGCTGAGACAGAAGGATCAATTGAGCCCAGGAGTTTGAGGTTGCTGTGAGCTAGGATGATGCCACAGCACTCTAGCCCGGGCAACACAGTGAGACTTTGTCTCAAAAAAAAAAAAAAAAAAAGAATAGCATTCTTAAGTCTTAATCCTATTTCCATAGTATACTGAATGGTATGAGCAGTAATTAGAGGTTTCTTGCCTCCTGAAAGTAAGGAAAATTCTAGTTACAGTGTAAGGTAGTATGGGGGAGCCTTATTTCTGATTAGTGTCATCAAGGAAGGCTCAGAAGTGGTGATAGGCAATTGGGAACTATATACAGAAGTGGAGTTTTGTGCGTGGAGGCTGGAGAGATCATTCCAGAAAGGGAGTAGCATGACCAGAAAGGTACCAAATGTGTTTGATGAATGATAAGCCAATTCGGGTTCAAGTAGGAGATGTAACTGGGCGTTGGGGGTGTGCGTGAAAACTTTCAGAACTAAAGGAAACTTTAGAAGTTATGTAAGTTATCCTTTTGTTTGTAGCAAATTAGGTATATTTGTAGTTCCCCAAGTTGACCTGTTTTTGGTGTAACCTATTTAAATCTATGATTATTCAATTCCTTTTCTTAATCCCTACACTGCAAATATGCCTTTTCACAGTTTGAATTGAGTGAGGCAGTGAAGACTTTTTTAGTGGTTTTAATTGTCATCTTTGTCCCCAGAGTCTGAGATAGTTTAAGTGTACGCTTCTAATTTAAATGTGTCTTGGCTGGTTTTTAGTAGGAGCAAAGTATAGTGCTCATGGGACATCTGCTTAACCTTGAGAAGTCCGGTTAAACTCTACCTGACATGACCTTGAAGAGTGAGAAAAGAAAATAAAACTGCTATGATTCATAAGTTTAGAGGGGGGAAATCCTATGGAAAAAGAAGTTTGTTTCAAATTTGGCTGAGTATCAACAATGCTCAGAATGTATTCTTTCTCCCATATCGGTACCATTTGAATTTATTCCAGGACTTTTATAGTAGTGACATTAATTATCGCTAAATATTCTAGCATTTCTGTTAATTATAAGGTGATGCAGATAAACTCATTCTTTAAGCACATCTGATATGGGATTGAAATTAATGTTATCATGAATTTGCCAAATTTAAGGTGGCCGATACTTTTTCCAGGGTGCATGCATCAAAATTGAGACACACATGCTATTAGCTTTCAGTTTCATGGGAGGTAGGTTTTATTCTATTATACATTTTTGATTTCAAAATTGAGAAGAAAAACTAAAGTCTTGATATGTTTATATGTGATAGGCTACATATAATTATGTGACTGGCAGTGCTCTTGAGATTCCAGCCATTCATCGATCTTTACCGCTGGTGGGATAGTTGTTAGAATTTATGAGATATAACCTGATTTACTTAATTCATCACTCTAGCATTTACGATGTGCCAAAACAGTCTAAGCACTTTATAGATAACTTATAATCCTCATGAGCATTGAGGTAGGTGCTATTAGTGTCCTCATTTTACAGGCAGTAAACCTATATGTATTTAACTTACCTGCAGTCACATAACTGTTAAGTGGAAGAGCGTATATTGAACCTAGACAGCCTAGTCCCTCACTGTTAAGCTGTACTAACTTTCATGTGAGACAGCATCGATATAAATGCTGTGGGGTATGTGTGGCTGGAGGTATATGTTTAGGGGCAGCAGATTTGTATTTATTCTTTTTTTTTTGGAGACAGGAGTCTCACTCAGTTGCCCTAAGTAGAGTGCCATGGTGTGATCTTAGCCTAGCTCACAGCAACCTCAAACTCCTGGGCTCAAGCAATCTTCCTGCTTCAGCCTCCCAAATAGCTGGGACTGTAGGCATGTGCTATGACGCCTGGCTAATTTTTCTGTTTTTAGTAGAGGTGGGTTCTTGCTCTTGGCTCAGGCTGGTCTCGAACTCCTGAGCTCCAACGATTCTTCCACCTCAGCCTCCCAGAGTGCTAGGATTATAGGCGTGAGCCACAATGCCCGGCCAGGACAGCAGATTCTGGTAATGGCTTTTCCTCATTATGGTTTTTACCCCTTACCTTTCTTGAGGGTGGTTATCTTTTCATTTTTAATACAAAATTGTAAATGCCCTTGTAAAGTGTTGATTGCCTTAAAATGTGAGCAGTTTAATACAGTTGTTATTAGTGTGCTCGTGCGTGCTCTCTCTCCCTCTCTCTCCCCCCTTCCCTCCCTCCCTCCCCCCCCCCTCTCTCTCTCTCTCTCTCTCAAGATTAGAACTCTAAAATTTTATTCCTTGGGCTAGAAATACTTAAACAGTGGCAGGCAGGTGTTCACTAATCTTCTGTTTTCTTTTATTCAGGAAAGAAATGCTGAAAATGCAATTGAAGCCCTCAAGGAGTATGAGCCTGAAATGGGCAAAGTATATCGACAGGACAGAAAGAGTGTACAGCGGATTAAAGCTAAAGACATAGTTCCTGGTGATATTGTAGAAATTGCTGGTGAGTTGACTTTGTCATTTCTCTTGTATTCTAGATTGTATTTCTGAATGCAGTTCTTTTCTCAAGGCTTATAATTATATTTAAAATGATTGTCTTCATGTATCAGTTATATTAACACATTTTAGTGCCATTGATACAAATCTTATTTTTGGTAAAATTTTGAAGTGTTTCAGTACCTACCTTCATATTGTTGATAAAGTTTTTTGTTGTTTTTAAACAAGGTGGTCTGAATTCTTACTAGTTTAGATACATTGTAGAACACTAGTGCTAGAGAGGTAAAACTTAATGTCTTTTTGACAGTTGTGAGCAATTTGTTAGAATACTGGTTAATGGCTAATGGCTACACAGTGTTTTCTGTTTTGGTACCTGGCACAAATGTTAAGTCATACTTGTAATTATCGAACTGAGTTGATGGTTAAGGGTCATTTTATGACTCTAAATGCTATGCTTAAAAATATTTTTATATCACACTGAGCCACGTGTCCTTACCTGGACTCCAGGAGTCAGCTTCAAGGAGTCTGTGAACCCACTGCAAGTCCTGAGCTCTCCACAGACCTCCAACAGGTCAATGTCTCACTGCTCTAGATCACTGCCATATTTCTGATAGCCCAGAATTGATTGGAGCACCCCTGGGACCAACCAGAACATTCTAGATGGTTTTTTGGTTTTGGCTGTTTCACGTATGGAGATACATTACATAGGATTATTCAGATTATCATGGCTTTTCATACCCTTCTGAGTTGAAAATACTCTGTGTCTTTTTGTAAATTGTCTCATAGTAATGCTTTTCACTGTCTTGGGGGAGGTATGCTTTGTCTTTATTGTCTTACTCATTTGAATGAAGAGAATTCAGAGAGCTGCATCTGATAGCTTGTCCTCTAGAGCTTTGGCCTCTGAAAGGAAATTACCTTGTCATAGATATTCTGTCATCTGTAAATTTTGTTCTTCCAGAAAAAAAGGATAGTGTTGTATATATGCTAGTAAATCGATTATTTGGGGCTGCTGTGTGGTGTGTGTGCGCAAATGACTTAACAGCTTGCTTAAGAATAGCGTTAGCTGGGTCGATGGCTCACGCCTGTAATCCAAGCACTCTGGGAGGCTGAGGTGGGAGGATTGCTTGAACTCAGGAGTTTGAGACCAGCCTGAGCAAGAGTAAGACCATCTCTACTAAAAAAAAAAAAAAGAAGAAGAAGAAAAAGAAAAATTAGCTGGGTACAGTGATATGTACCTGTAGTCCCAGCTATTTGGGAGGCTGAGACAGGAGGATCGTTTGAGCCTGGGAGTTTGAGGTTGCATTCATCCATGATGACACCACTCTACTCTACTCTACCTGGGGCGACTGAGTGAGACTGTGTCTCAAAAAAAAAAAAAAAAGAGTAGTGTTAACAAAAGTACAACTCTGAAGTGTTCTAGCTATGGCAGTTTTTGTTTGGGGTGTGTTTGTGTGTGTGGTTGGTTGGTTTTTGTTTGTTATTGTTTTTTGTTTTTTGAGACAAAATCTCAGTCTGTTGCCGTGGCTAGAGTTCAGTGACATCATCATAGTGCTCTGCAACCTCAAACTCTGAAGCTCAAGATTCTCTTGCCTCAATCTCCCAGGTAGCTGGCACTATAGGTGCA
This sequence comes from Avahi laniger, assembly GCA_963575035.1. Classification (NCBI taxonomy): domain Eukaryota; kingdom Metazoa; phylum Chordata; class Mammalia; order Primates; family Indriidae; genus Avahi; species Avahi laniger. The sequence goes on along the minus strand of CAUYSK010002734.1, from coordinate 15,573 downwards.
TATGACCACACTAAGCTAATCTTTTTTTTTTTTATATTTTGTAGAGATAGGGTCTTGCTATTGCCCAGGCTGGTCTCGAACTCCTGGCCTCAAGCAATCCTCCTGCCTCAGCCTCCCAGAGTGCTAGGATTACAGGCATGAGCCTCTACCACACCTGGCCTGGATTTTTAAAAACTCTTTATTTTGACATAATTTCACATGTATAGTGAATTCCCATATAGCCTTCATCCAGATTCTCCAAATGTTAACATTCCATCACACGTATATTATCATTCTCTTTCATTGTATGTCTATGTACGCACGTTTTTGTCTGAACTGTTTGAGAGTATGTTGTAGAAATGATGCCATTTTACCCCTAAATACTTCAGTGTTTATTTTATAAAGTCAAGGACATACTCTTATATAACCCCAGTGTAATTATCAAAATCAAGAAATTGATACTCTAAAGACATTATTCAGTATTTACCAATTGTCACTTTTTTGTTTTTTTTTTTTGAGACAGAGTCTCACTCTTTTGCCCTGGCTAGAGTGAGTGCCGTGGTGTCATCCTAGCTCACGGCAACCTCACAGTCCTGGGCTCAAGCGATCCTCCTGCCTCAGCCTCTCGAGTAGCTGGGACTACAGGCATGCGCCACCATGCCCGGCTAATTTTTTTCTATATATATTTTTAGTTGTCCAATTTCTTTCTATTTTTAGTAGAGACGGGGACTCGCTCTTGCTCAGGCTGGTTTCAAACTCCTGAGCTCAAACAATCTGTCCGCCTCGGCCTCCCAGAGAGCTAGGATTACAGGTGTGAGCCACCGCGCCTGGCCTGTCACTTTTTTACTTTTTTTTTTTTTTTGCAAAAAGGACTGAGCCAGCCAGAAGCCGAACTGTCACTTTTTTTTTTAATAACGAAATACTTGAGTTAGGGAATTCTGGTGGGTGGTCTGGAAAATATAGGTCAGAATGGGGAAGGCTGGAGGTAGGAAGGCTATTTTAATAGTCTAGGCAAAAATTAATGAGGGCAGTAGCATTAAGAATAACGAAGGAAAGATTTTTAGTTTATGAATAGTGGTTCTCAAGCAGAGATGCACATCAGAATTGTCTGGGGGCACTCTTTCTTTAAAAGTTTTTACCAGGTCTCCACCCAAAATATTAACTCTGAATCTTGCTTGGATATGGAATTCTGGTCATGTGTAGTTCGAAAAGTGAGCCTCTGACTTAGATGCAAAGCAACAGATTTTGTTAAGTGAATGGATGTGGGGGTGGATAAGGGGAGGATATAGAATCAAAGATACTAGTAGTATTTCTAGTTTAGGTGACTGGGTGTGATGGTACTAGTAACTGAGGATGGAAATACTGGAGGAAAATAGTTTGTTTTTCCATAAATGTATATGTGGTAGGTGGGGTTGGAGATGATATCACCGAAATATGTATATGAGATTCTGTTTGATTTTATGTTTACCATTTCTACAGCTTCATCTGGTAATACGCTGTAGTCTGTCAAGATTCTTTTAGACATTTTTAGGCTGTTGGGTTATTTTATTTTTTATTGGTTTTCACTCTCCTCCACCTCCCTAGTTGCATTATTTTAATGTTTTGAATCTACTTAAAGACTCAGAGAAATTACTCCGAAGTGTTTGTCCTTAGTTTGCATCAGGAGATGGCAATGGTAAACAGCCTCAGAGGAAATCATAGCCTTGATACCTCAAGGCCTCATCCCTTGTAAAGAAATAAACTAAGTCCAGCTTCTCTTGGTGGTTTTGGTTTCTGTTTTCCTGGGATTCCTGGTTCTTGTCGGTCTTTCCCATCTTGGTAAGTCACTCTAACATAGTTAACTACAAGAAACTTGGAAGTCATCTTGATCTTTCCCTTCTTACCCTCTAATTTGTCTGAGATCATTGATTCTGTCTCCAGAACACAAGTTTGTTAACTTCACTGTTTCCTCAGTCACCACCCTAGTCCAGCTGTCATCTCACACTTTGACTAGCATCATGTCCTAACTAGGCTCTGGCTTCCTTTGTTGTCTTTTTCCAGTCCATTTGCCACACAACAGCCAGAGCTGGTTCTTTTTTTTTTTTTTTTTAAATCAAGTCAGGGTCTTGCTCTGTCACCTGGGCTAGATAGAGCACAGTGGCATCATCATAGCTCATTGCAACCTCAAACTCCTGGGCACAAGTGATCCTCCAGCCTCAGAAATAGCTGGGACTACAGATGTGCGTCACCATGCCCGGCTAACTTTTCTATTTTTTGTAGAGATGAGGGGGATTTCTCTTGCCCAGGCGGGTCTCAAACTTCTGGCCTCAAGCAATCCTTCCACCTCAGCCTCAGCCTCCCAAAGTGCTAGGATTACATGTGTGAGCCACCGTGCCTAGCCACTTTTGCAGTTTTTAATACCACCAAACTCTCCTTTTTTGGAAGGTTAGGGAAATTTTATGGAGTTTATTAATTTGCCCAGTGTACAAATCTTACAGTAATGAAGCTTTGGTTATAACCCTGATCTGCCTGCTTTTTTTCCCCTCATGCTATGGAATTTCATTCCCTATATTGTGCAGTTTTGTGTGTTGCATTTTATAGTTTAGGAAGGACAAATAATGTTTGATCTATAGTGTGTGTGACCTAAGGTTTGTAGTCTTCTGGAGTTTCCCTTTATTGTAATTTATATTGTAGAATATGCATAACATCACCAGGTTTTGTTTTGTTTTGTTTTGTTTGAGACAGAGTCTCACTCTGTTGCCCTGGGTATAGTGCAGTGGTGTCATCATAGCTCACTGTAGCCTCAAACTCCTCGGCTCAAGTGATCCTCCTGCCTCAGCCTCCTGAGTAGCTGGAACTACAAGTGCACACCACTACACTCAGCTAACTTTTCCATTTTTAGTAGAGATGGAGTCTCACTCTTGCTTATGCTTGTCTCAAACTCCTCAGCTCAAGCAATCCTCCTGCCTCAGCCTCCCAGAGTACTAGGATTACAGGCGTGAGCCACTGTGCCCAGCCAAAATTCACCGTTTTAACCATTTTTTTTAAGTATGCAGTTTTATGACACTAAGTACATTTACATTGTTGTGCAAGCATCATCACCATCCATCTCCAGAATTTTTTCATATTCCCCAACTGAAACAGTTTTTTCCTTAAACACTAACTTCCCATTCCCTGTTTCCTTTGGCCCCTGGCAACCATTTCCTTTCTTTTAATATTCAAAAAACAATGGCTGGCATGGTGGCTCACACCCATAATCCCAGCACTTTGGGAGGCCAAGGTGGAAGGGTTGCTTGAGACCAGCCTGGGTAATATAGCAAGACTCTAACCAAAAAAGAAAAAATTAGCTGGGCATGGTGGTGGTGCCTGTAGTCCCAGCTACTGGGGAGGCTGAGGCGGGAGGATCACTTGAGCCCAGGAATTGGAGGTTATAGTGAGCTATGATCAGGCCACTGCTATTTAATCTGGGCGACAGAGTCAGCTGCTGTCTCTCAAAAAAAAAAAAAAAATCCCTCATCTCAGGTGAATATGCCACTACAACTAAGTAATACACATATTTTAATCCATTTCCCTTTCGCCTATTTCTGAATCCTTTATGGGTAGTGTTAACAGATCCTAATAGTTATTTGCCGCTTTTTTCCCCCCAGCTCTTTGCCCATAGTATACTAATTGCTAAAAAAACATATGTAGTGCTTTGACATGGGCTCTCATATACTACTTTCTTGAATTTTGACCATTCTAACTGAGGGATCCAGTACAGAGGTTTAGATAGATATGGACAGGCCAGGTGCAGTGGCTCATGACTGTAATCCTAGCACTTTGGGAGGCCGAGGTGGGAGGGTTGCTTGAGGCCAGGAGTTCGAGATAGATAATGGACATTTTATTAAACACTCTTGTACTACTAGGCAGTGAGCACCTTAAAAGCAGAACTGTAACTCATTGACTATTGTAACCTTGCTGAGCATAAGTTCTCCATGAACAAAGAATGAAACTTGAAATCAGAAATATGGGGTAGTTTCACTAATGTAAACATGCTTATGGTGTGCATGCTTTGCAGAACATTTGAAGTCTGTATGTGTGTGTGTTCAGTAATACCTAAGCTTAAAATGTATGCCAGACACTAATAAGCTTTCAGATGTTTTATTGATACATTTTTAAACCGTCACCACTTTAGATACATACTATTACATTTTACAGTTGAGGAACCTGAGTCTTTGTGATTTATTGCCTTTGCTTTAAACTATAAATAATTCGCTAGGGAACATACAATATACTTTGTAAATGTATACATAGCATGTGTATCCAGTCATAAAGTCCATTTATCTAATTTTTGTTGCTTGTGCTTTGGTGTCATATCTATGATAGTGTTGCCTAATCCAAGGTCACAAAGACTTTGTATATGATGTGAGGGAGGGATTCAACTTTATTCTTTTGCGTGTTGATATCCGGTCATCTCAGCAGCATTTGTTGAAAAGACTTCATTGAATTGTCCTGATACTCCTATCAAAAATCAATTGATACAAATGTAAGGATTTGTATCTAGACTCTCAGTACTATTCCATTGGTTCCTGTGCTTATGTCAGTACCACACTGTCTTAGTATTAAGTTCCAAAATTGGGAACTTGGAGTCCAGCTTTGTTGTTTTTCAAGATCATTTTTGGTCCCTGGCATTTTGATACAAATTTTAAAATTGAGCTTGTCAATTTCTGCAAAAAGCATGCTGGAATTTTGGGTAAGAATTGTATTGAGTCTATAAATCAGTTTGGGGAATATGGCCATCATAACAATATTAAGTCTTTGGATCCATGAACATAGGATCCTTTTTTTTTTTTTTTTTTTAATCTTTCTTTTAGCATTTTGTAGTTTTCAGTGTACAAATCTTTTACTTTTGTTAACTTTATTCGTAAGTATTTTATTGGTTTTGGGGGGAGCTATTTGTAATTGGAATTTTTCTTTCATTTTTCAGGTTCTTTGCTAGTGTATAGAAATATAGTTGACTTTTGTGTATTGATCTTGTACCTTGCAATCTTGCTGAACTCATTTGTTAGTTGTAGTAATGTTTTAGGAGTTCCTTAAGATTTTCTAGACTGGGTTCAATGGCTTACGTCTATAATCTCAGCACTTTGGGAGACCAAGGCAAGGGAATCACTTGAGTCCAGGGGACCAGCCCGGGCAACATAATGAGAAACTGTCTCTACAAAAAAATAGTAATAAAAATTTTCTATATACATGATAACACATGCGCAAATAGAAGTATTTTTACTTCTTTACAATCCAGGTGTCGTTTGTTTCTGCCTGATTGCCCTGGCTGGAATCTCCAGTACAGTGTTGAATGGAAATGATAAGAACAGACATCCCTGTCTTGTTCCTGATCTTAGAGGGAAAACAACTAGCCCTTCACCATGAAGTATGTTAGCTGTAGGTTTCATAGATGCCCTTTATCATGTTGAAAGCCTGGTTTATGTTTTCATTTTTAGGTGGTTAATATGCTCTGTTTGGTGACATTACGTGGTATTTGTGTACTTATATTCAAATTGGAAATGATAGTTTAACTAGGTTACTAAGACCAGAAGGTCATTGAATTGGATAGGATGTAATCCTAAGGCATTTACAATGAATTATATGGAGTATTTTTGAAAAACATACTGTGGCTATGTAACCTGGGTCAGATAAATAGGTATTTATTTCATTAATAAGACTTTTAAGATTATATATATTGAGGCTTTTAAACTTCTATTTTTTGTTAGAATTAGTAATATAATTGACCCTGCAATTTGGCCTTTAGCCCAATAATTAAGTTCTGTGAAAACTATAGAATTCAATTCTAAATTTTTCTTGATCTGAATTTTTTGTCAGTTGCAGTCTTAATTGTTTGCATAGTCTGAAAGGATATATGGCATGAATTGTGCTTTTTAGACATGGTAGCTTTTATGTTTTTATTTAAATTATGAAGTTGGGCATGAAGGAGTTTTTTTGATGTTTTAGAAAACTAGAAAATACCATAAACTATTTTGAAGTTGAAAATAAGTACTGACCTAATATTTTGATACTTGTAAAAAGGAACAGACCTTTTTGTAGTAATTGGAATGTAAGGATCAGGTCCTGATTTTAGGTGATAAAGTTCTTTTTATCAGCTTTTGGAAGATATTTGGTAGCATGGTTCTGCTGAATTTTTTGAAAGCTAAGCTGGACTAGGTGGGTTTTTGAGGGAGTGGTGGAGGGAGTCAAGGAAATTAAATTTTAGATGTTGCTGTACCAGCTTATAACTTTTCCAAAGGGAAATTGTGTAAGCATACGTGGCAAATGCTTATGCAAACCTTAAAAGTGTCTAAAACACAAGAGCCAAATAAAATTGATTTGACAAGTAAAAATATGGTAGTGATGACCCACATATTCACACTCTGAAGCCACAATAATTTTACATTATCTTAATGCTGGGAAAATACTTCTCTAGATAAATCAGGAGTAGTAACATTGTGTATAATCTTATGATAAATGAATGTCAGTGTTTTTAAGCTTTCTCTATTATCTGCTCATATTATGAAAGAGAATCAAGCTATGATAACCATAAAAGTTTTAATTTTAGAACCTTAGGGTTTTTAATATGTGCCCCAGGGAGGTTATTTATTGACTTCTCAGGGGCACTGTTTTCAGGATTGTTTAAAACAGAGTTCATGTATCTTGGTAACCCAGGGTTGACGAATAGCACAAGGACATAAATATCCTCAGATGACTTCTGTCCTGTAATGTACTCTGGAGTGAATAAGTATTTTAAGATTATGTAAGTGATGGACATGACACAATCTTAACATAAAATTGCATTTGCTTTAGAGCATCTATAAAAAATTGATATTTTTATTTCCTAAAATGAAGAATAAATATTCAACAATAGTGCCAGCAATTTCAAGATTTATTCAAGAATAAAAAGAATAGGCCAGATGTGGTGGCTTATGCCTGTAATCTCAGCACTTTGGGAGGCCAAGGCAGGAGTACTGCTTGAGGCCAAGAGTTTGAAACCAGCCTGGGGAATATATTGAGACCCTTGTCTCTATGAAAAAAAAAAAAAGCCAGGAATGGTCCCAATTACTTGGGAGGCTGAGGCAGGAGGATCGCTTGAGCCCAGAAGTTTGAGGTTACAGTGAGCTATGGTGACACCATTGCACTTCAGCCTGGGCAAAATGAGACCCTGCGTGGCGAGAGGAAAGGTATAATTGTTAAACTTGATGGCTATTTAAAGGAAGGAAAGATTCACTTTTGATAGTCAACACACAGTAATGAGATTTTTCAAGCAGTTGAGTAAAAGGCTAGGTTGTGAAGTAGATGACTCAATTCGTATAAGAAAACCTAGATTATTATCCTAATTTTGTATAACATTGGACAAAGTAAATTAACCTCTATAGAATCAGGTAATTGGAGTAGAATTTTTTTTCTTTACAGATGGGTCTCACTGTGTTGCCCAGGCTGGTCTTGAACTCCTGGCTTCTAGTGATCCTCCCACTTCACCCCCTCACAGTGCCAGGATTAGAGGCATGAGCCACTGCGCTTGGCCAGACTAGACTCTTTTTCAATTTTCTGGCTATAACAAGTGTCTGATTCAGATAGTGTAACCATGAGTCCATGTGGGCTTCTTTTGCCTTTTAGAAAGCTGCTCAATATTCAAAGGCAGGCTGCTCCAACAGCACCAAACATTTAGTTCTTACCTGAGCTCCCTAATACAAATATTAGAGAAGTTAAGTCTGTGCTGTAGAGCAGAGGAGTTGGCAAACTGTTTTTGGAAATGTCCAGCTAGTAAATATTTTAGGCTTTGTGGACCACAACAGTCTCCGTAGCAAAATCTTTTTAATAGATAACCATCTTAAAAGTGTAAAAATGGGCCAGGCGTGGTGGCTCATGTCTGTAATCCCAGTACTTTGGGAGACTGTGGCGGGAGGATCGTTTGAGGCCAGGAGTTTGAGACCAGCCTGGGCAACAGTGAGACTCCGCCTCTACAAAAAATTAAAAATTAGCCAGGTGTAGTGGTTTGCACCTTTGGTCCCTGCTACTCAGGAGGATTGCTTGAGCCCATGATCGTACCACTGCATCATTCCAGCCTGGGTGAGAGAGTGAGACCCCATCTCGTTGTTTAAAAAAAGAAAAAAAAAAAAAAGTTAAAAATGAGGGCTTTTTTTTTTTTTTTTTTTTTTGAAACAGAGTCTTGTTCTGTCACCTGGGCTGGTGTGCCGTGGCATCAGCCTAGCTCACAGCAAGCTGAAACTCCTGGGCTCAAGCGATCCTCCTACTGCCTCAGCCTCCCGAGTAGCTGGGACTATAGGCATGTACCACCATGCCTAGCTAATTTTTTCTGTTTTTAGTAGAGATGGGATCTCACTCTTGCTCAGGCTGGTTGGTCTTGAACTCCTGGCCAGACTTTTTTGTTGTTGTTGTTAATGGCCTTAAGGATTGGCCAGCAATTTGTACACTGCTTAGAGCATTGCTTCTCTAACTTAATGTGGACAGGAATTGGGGATTTTGTTAAAATGAACATTTTGATTCTTTAGGTCTAGAATGGGGCCTGATTATTCTGCATTTCTAACAAGCTCCAAGGTCGATCATGCTTTGAGTAGCAAGGCTCTAGAGCAGTTTTGTTTTTTTTTTTTTTTTTTTTTTTTTGAGACAGAGTCTCACTCTTTTTGCCCAGGCTAGAGTGAGTGCTGTGGCGTCAGCCTAGCTCACAGCAACCTCAAACTCCTGGGCTCAAGTGATCCTTCTGCCTCAGCCTCCTGAGTAGCTGGGACCACAGGCATGTGCCACCATGCCCTGCTAATTTTTTCTATGTATTTTTAGTTGGCTGATTAATTTCTTTCTAATTTTAGTAGAGTCAGAGTCTCGCTCTTGCTCAGGCTGGTCTCGAACTCCTAAGCTCAAACGAACCGTCTGCCTCGGCCTCCCAGAGTGCTAGGATTACAGGCATGAGCCACCGTGCCCGGCCTAGAGCAGTTTTTAATCATTTCCGGATCATGGTCCCTTTGAGAATTAATGAAATCTATGGACTTTCTCTCCAAAGATGCATATTCAAAATCTTGCATCCAATTCCAGGAGTTTCATTTGCCCTCCTTTCCAGAATTCTACCCCAAGATTTCTAGCTATTTGCTTTTAAAAATTGAAGTATGGTTAAAAAGTGTAATTACATAAAATACTGTCTGGGTTAAGCAATTTACATACTGTTGATGTGTAAACAGTTTTTGCCTGTTCTTAAAGTGATAGACATAGATTAGAGAAGTAGAAGGAAAGATGCATGACCAAATAAGGTGTTCACCATGTTTGTTCTTTTTTGTCTTTTCTCCTCACATGTTACTGTTTCACAGTGAGGAGAAGGATCAGAGAGCAAGGGCCAGTTAGAAAGCAGGTCTGAGACATCTGTCTTTAGATAACAGTAGAAATCATTCTTTTAGTTCCTGTAAATCCTGGAAACTATATCTCTTCTCAAAACAGATTGTTTTTGAGATAGGGTCTCACTCTGCCCAGGCTGGGAGTTCAGTGGCACAGTCATAGCTCACTGAGGCTTCGAACTCCTGGCCTTAAGCAATCCTCCCGCTTTGGCTTCCCAAAGTTGTTGGGATTAACAGGTGTGAGTCACTGTGCCTGTAAATTCTTAATTTTAAAGCTTGTGTATAGGCAGAAGAGCAAAGTAGTCTAAAACAAAAATCAATGTAGATGTATTAGAAGCAGAGTTTTGAGACCTAGTGCCCTTTAGCACTGTCAGGATAGCTAAGACACAAAGAACTATAAGACATGTGGGTCTCTGAGAGGTCTTCCCAACCATCACACTATGATGGACCTGTTGATCCTGAAGCCTGGCCCGGTTTTTCATTGGGCTGGCATTTCCTGATTTCCTGTAATCGACTCCTCCCCACCGTCCATGACTCAGTGGTAGTCACAGTACTGGTAAGTGTCAACCTTTCTATTCTTGCCATGAGATTAAGATTTCGGAAAAAGTAGAAGAAACCACACGGCTTGGGATCACCTTTCCTAAGTGTTAAAAAAAACTACCAAGATTGACAGCTTTGACTATGTACAACTTTTATATGGAAGATAATAGGACTTTTGAAAAATAATCAAAGTGCTTAGCATTACCAGTGCTCAGAAAAATGCAAGATTGAGAGTACAGGGAAATGGCAGGGATATAAATTTGGTGGGAGTATACATTTGTAGGGAAGTTGTGCTTCTATGACTGTCATCCAGAAGTAAAAGATTTGCACAAAGGTGTTCACATTGTAACAATGTAAGAGGAAAAATTAGAATTACCTTAGATGACCATGAAAATGGGGAATGATTGAGTTCATAGTGTGGCTTTAAAATACTGTGCCCTTGAACAAGTACCTTTCAGTGCCTCATTTTCCTCATCTGTAAACAGGGAATGAAGATATTAGGGCCACCTTTAGAGCTGTGAGAGCCCTCACACAGCGGTAGAAGTGGTAGTCTCCAAATCTTAGTAGTTACTATTACTATGCAGCTATTAAAAAAGAATGAGGTAGATCTGTATATACTGATGTAAAAGGAGGTCTGATTTTGTTTTAATAAGTGTTATTCATAAAGGTCCAAAATATAGATACTGTTTCCTGTATATTTGTTGAATGAGGGGGAAAGGAATTTGGGTTTCACCTTTTAAAATCATGTTTTACTTTTGTAATTTAAAAAATCTATATTGGTGGGTATGCCAAATATTGTGCCCTCTAACCTTGCTTAGTGCATGGTTGCCTCTACAACATCTAATAAGGGGTTGTATTGCTGCTGCTTACACCTCTAGTCACTGGACACTTGCCTGCTTAGGACCAAGCTGTGCCATTTTTAGTCAGTTTTGTTATAAAATATTCCTTGTGAATGTTCTGTATGTTAGCTTTTTGCTTTGGGGCCACATAGAAATTTGATTAATCACCATTTTAGAGCTGGATGGGAGCTCATGAAACCTTATTTTAGAGATGAGGAAACTAAAACTGAGAGTTTGTAACTTGTCCAAGAGTATGTGGCAGTTCATAGTAGAACTGGGAGTGTCAAGGGTTAACATGGTGGTGTATCCTAAAATTTTTTTATTTCCTAGTTAGTCTTAGATCTTTCAGTTGATTCAAACCCTTTACCATCTTGGTAATTCTCTGTTGGTGCTCAGACTGAATGCAGTTATGTAAATGGAGTCTGGCTGACATTCTAGACACGTTTTGTTTTCTTTTACAGACTAAAGAAACTTCTTTGGCAGCCTTAATTACTCTACCAGCTAAAACCGCTGGTCTTTCTCAAGTGTTCTTCTCCCTTGTGCCCCCTCCCATCTCTAATCCTCTAGTAACATCGATGTTTTTTGGTTTTAGTCTAAATGTAGAATGTAAGCATCTATCATTAAACCTCAGCTTAATCTTCTTGTATCCTGATTTTTCGTTCCTAGCTTTGTGATACTGTTCAGCTTGATAATTAGAAGTCTGATGCTTGTATATTAAAGGATATACGCGTGCCAAGTACTTTATTTATTGATACATATTTTATTTGGCACCCATTACGTGCCAGGTACAGTGCTAGGGGCTAGGAAATCAGTGGTGATCAGTGACTTTGCCTTCCTGGAACTTTTGGTCTAGTGGGGAAGACTCATCAAAACAGTGTGAATAAGGCCAGGCACAGTGGCTCACACCTGTAATCCTAGCCCTCTGAGAGGCCGAGGAGGGAGGATTTCGTGAACTCAGGAGTTCAAGACCAGCCTAAGCAAAAGTGAGACCCCGTCTCTACTAAAAGACAAAACAAAACAAAAAAACTGTGTTTGAGTATAAGGAAAGGACAAGATGGTCTGTGGACACATAAGGGAATAAGGTATAAGGAATCCCTGGTATAAGGAATACCAGCCTAATCTGGAAGCTCAAGAAAGGCCTTGCTGTTTGTGGGAAAAGTGAGAGTATGTGAAGGCCTGGAAAGAAAAAACGTGTTCAAAGCTCAGGGGGAGATGAGCATGGTGAGAGGCCAGCACCTCGTGGTGGTTGAGTCAAGGAAGGTCGTTGGTGGGACGCCAAATCTTAAGTAGGAAGAAGCTTCTGAAAGATTTTAAACAAGACAATGATATCACATTTGCATTTTTAAAAGATAATACTCCTCAAAATGTAGTAGTATGCTATGGCACTTTATAGTGTCCTTCCTTGCTCACTCTGAGACCTGGAAATAGTTTTAAGTAGGCAGGTAGAACTTCTCAAGTGAAGAATTCATTCATTATGCTAGAGTGCAAAATTTATGGCTCAAATTAGAAACGGTGAAAACGTTTGAGTCACAGTTACTTGTTTAAGTAATTTGGGATAATTAATTCTATTATGGCTTGCTTTTCCTAGGAGCCATTTAAACTCAAAAACAATAGTGGTATTTAGGAGGCAATTTCTGATCGTACATAGTTTTCTCTTAGAGAAGATTCAAATAATGCCGCGCGCGGTGGCTCACGCCTGTAATCCTAGCACTCTGGGAGGCCAAGGTGGGCGGATTGTTTGAGCTCAGGAGTTCGAGACCAGCCTGAGCAAGAGAGAGAGACCCCATCTCTACCAAAAATAGAAAGAAATTAATTGGACAGCTAAAAATATATAGAAAAAATTAGCCGGGCATGGTGGCGCATGCCTGTAGTCCGAGCTACTGGGGAGGCTGAGGCAGAAGGATCACTTGAGCCCAGGAATTTGAGGTTGCTGTGAGCTAGGCTGACACCATGGCACTCACTCTAGCCTGGGCAACAAAGTGAGACTCTGTCTCAAAAAAAAAAAAAAGAAAAGATTCGAATAACTCTCTGGTGGCATTTGTCACGATAAATTAGATTTTAAAATTTGTATGTACAAGTGAGATTAATAAAAAGGATTTTCTTGAATAATGCTGATTTTTAACCACCAGTATTTATATTTGACATACTTGGTGCAAATAAGTATCATGGCTCATAAACACTCCTTGTAAAGAAAGCTCACATTTCCAAAGTGTGGCAAAGTGATAATTTCTTTTAATTGTCTCTTTCTTGCACTCATGGTGAAGTATACTCTGAGGATTTTGTTCCGAGTGTAAATCTTTATTGCGATAGCAGATTAAAGAGCTGTAGACTTAGGGGAGCCCAGAGCTGAATTTGAAAAGTGTCAGATATTAAACAAATGGAAGGTAATTTAACAGAGTTTATTCTTTTATAATATCTGCCTCAACCCAAAGACTCAGAGGAAAAAAAAAAATTGGTAGATTGCAGAGCATCCTCTTGGCAAGTGTAAGAATTTTCCACTACCACTTGCCCTAAGGGCACTGACATGCCTCATCAGGAAAATATCACTGGAAGTGATCATCGGAACAATACTGCCTGCTTCTCTCGCACAAAACCCTCTGTCTGGAATTCACAGAAGTCTGTGGACAAAGGGAAATTGTTATGTCTTCCTTTGAAAAGTATCTGGTGGATCTTTACTTTCATGGATCTTACCTCCTTAAGAGAACCTGCTTCCTAATAGTGTCAATCCTAAATTGACTCTGTTACAGACAAAAAGAATGAAGCTGAGTCACACGGAGCAGGTTAAACAAACTTTCATTACTTGTGTTTCTTCAGGCAAGACTCCTTTTACTTCCTGGCCTGAGTTCCTGTGTGTAAAATGAAGGGGTAATGGATTGGTGAAGATAATGTGAAAGGCCTTCTAGCTATAAAGCCAGTTTGGATTTATGCTTCTTTAGTATCTTTCCATGAAGAGATCAGTTTCTAATGGAAACCAGTTAAACACACAGTTTTAAGGTAGCAGCACATTTCCCAAATGTTGGGAGGTTTAGGGGCTTGTTAGCGTAGAGCTAGGATAACTGGTACACATGATAAACAGCACAGTGTAAAGGCTGCTCTAAACAAGCGAGTTCTGTGACTCTAGTTGTTTTTTACCCCTTGCATTAACTTTTTTAGTGTATGCGGAAAACGTTTTTAAAGTTCCTAGATCCCACTCCAAATGCATCAAACTGTACTCTCAAAAAGTGGGTCCTGAAAACCTATACAAGGCTCCCAGATCAACTCTTCTTGTAATTCCTATATATTTAATTACCTCCCAATTAGAATGGAAATTGTAAGATGAAAGACAAGTTAAGAGCTTGAGGCCAGTTTTTAGGGGCTTCCCAGGTCATTTGTTCCTCTAGCATTTGCTGTTTGAGGTGTTCCTCAATATTTGGCCAACAGTTAAATGTGTATCAATACAGTTTCTGTACAGCAAAGAGATATTCTTCATATATTTCAGTAGACGCTTAGGGAAAGAGTCCCTGTTGGTTTCTTTGTAATGCCAGTATAAATATAACTTTTCATGCAACATATATATAGTATTGGTCCTACCTTACACTAATAGATATAGGTTGAGTCTCCCTAATCTGAAATGCCCCAAAATGAGAAACTTTTCAAACGCCACCATGACACTTAAAGGAAATGCTCACTGGAGCACTTCAGATTTTGGGGTTTTGGGATTATGTATGCTCAGCTGGTAAGAAGATGGAGCAAATATTATAAAATACCAAACATTTCTGGCTCCAGGCATTTTGGATGAGGGATGCGCACTCAACCCGTAATTCCTGTGTTACCTGGGAAATTTAACCTTAGTATTTATTGCCTCAAAAGTACATTTTCTGGCCGGGCGCGGTGGCTCACGCCTGTAATCCTAGCTCTCTGGAAGGCCGAGGCGGGCGGATTGTTTGAGCTCAGGAGTTCGAAACCAGCCTGAGCAAGAGCAAGACCCCGTCTCTACTAAAATTAGAAAGAAATTAATTGGACAACTAAAAATATATCGAAAAAATTAGCTGAGCATGGTGGCGCATGCCTGTAGTCCCAGCTACTTGGGAGGCTGAGGCAGGAGGATCGCTTGAGCCCAGGAGTTTGAGGTTGGTGTGAGCTAGGATGATGCCATGGCACTCTAGCCCAGGCAACACAGTGAGACTCTGTCTCAAAAAAAAAAAAGTACATTTTCTGTTCATTTTAGATCCTCTGAGCTTCCACTGAAACACAGCAGAATAAATGCCAAGATACTGCTTTTGCATCCTCTTATAGGTTGTCCTCAATTTGAATTGAATATGACCTTTTAAAACAGGCGTGTGAGAGTATGAGCTAAGGCTTATATGTGGAATTGTTTAAATAGAATTACTGTGTATGTTCAGCATTGGCAGTGCAGAGATATGATTGAGGACCTCTGTTGCCACATTGGGCAGAACTCTCATCTTCTACTCCCATACAGTCATGACATAAATCGCCTCAGACATCAAACGAATATCCATTTAGGGTCATAACACTCAGCATTGAACTGTAGTCTTTTCAGAATGTTTAAGGGAATGTGAGATCAGGTTAATTACGATAAGCAGAAATAATACAGTATAGGGCTTTTTTTTTTTTTTGGAGACAGAGTCTCACTCTGTTGCCCGGGCTAGAGTGAGTGCCGTGGCGTCATCCTAGCTCACAGCAACTTCAAGCTCCTGGGCTCAAGCAATCCTTTTGCTTCAGCCTCTCGAGTAGCTGGGACTACAGGCATGCGCCACCATGCCTGGCTAATTTTTTCTATATATTTTTAGTTGTCCGATTAATTTCATTGTATTTTTAGTAGAGATGGGGTCTCGCTCTTGCTCAGGCTGGTTTCGAACTCCTGAGCT
>CAUYSK010002733.1:0-31498 GCA_963575035.1 Avahi laniger | reverse complement strand
GGATTGTTTGAGCTCAGGAGTTCGAAACCAGCCTGAGCAAGAGCGAGACCCCATCTCTACTAAAAATAGAAAGAAATTAATTGGACAACTAAAAATATATAGAAAAAATTAGCCGGGCATTGTGGTGCATGCCTGTAGTCCCAGCTACTCGGGAGGCTGAGGCAGGAGGATCGCTTGAGCCCAGGAGTTTGAGGTTGCTGTGAGCTAGGATGACGCCATGGCACTCCAGCCCAGGCAACGCAGTGAGACTCTGTCTCAAAAAAAAGAAAAAGAAAAGAAAAGCAAGCAGGGTAAGAAAGATGTTGTTTTGCATAAGGTAGTCAGAGAAGGCCCATCCCAGCAGGTGACATTTGACCAGAGACCAGAATAAATCAAGGAAGCAGGCTTTGTGGCTGTCTGGAAGAAAAACATTGCAGGCAGAAGTGACAATGTATGCAAAGCCCCTGAGGCAAAAGTGTATTTGCACCATTTTTTTTCTACTTTTTTATTATGGAAAAACTGAAACATACAAAAGTAGATAGAGTTGTATAATAAGCCCCATGTATCCATGCTTGTACTGCTACACTTCCAACCAATTCATCTGCCTTCCTTCCACCACTGAATTATCTTAAAGCAAACAAGGCATTATATAATTTCATCCAAAAATATTCAGTACATATTTCTAAAGATAACACTTTTCTTTCACATGCTACAATATAAATATCACACTTTAAAAATTATCAATAATTCTTTCATGTCATCCAATTTTCACTAGTGTTCAACTTTTCCAGATTGGCTCATATATATTTTTTACTAGTTGGTTTGTTAAAATCAATATTTAAATAAAGTTATCTGTAATATCTGAAAAATAGCAAAGAAGATAGTGTGGCTATAAAGAACAGAGCTCAATACCAAGGCTTCCAGCCTCACAGGAAGGGACAAAAGCAGGATCAGAATCAAGAAGTCAGTTAAAGGACCGGGCGCGGTGGCTCATGCCTGTAATCCTAGCTCTCTGGGAGGCCGAGGCAGGCGGATTGTTTGAGCTCAGGAGTTCGAAACCTGTCTGAGCAAGAGCGAGACCCCGTCTCTACTAAAAATAGAAAGAAATTAATTGGACAACTAAAAAAATATATAGAAAAAAAAAAATTAGCCGGGCATGGTGGCTCATGCCTGTAGTCCCAGCTACTTGGGAGGCTGAGGCAGTAGGATTGCTTGAGCCCAGGAGTGTGAGGTTGCTGTGAGGCTGATGCCACGGCACTCACTCTAGCCAGGGCAACAGAGTGAGATTCTGTCTCAAAAAAAAAAAAAAAAGAAGTCAGTTAAAGTAAGTGGGAGAAGGTGAGTAGTGGTTATCAGGGCACAATGAGCAGGCCAGTGCTGGCTGGCAGAGGTGCACAGGCTTCTGTCTGTATTTATGAGAAGTGGTGCCCAGTGGGTCCAGCCCCAGGAGGAGCAATCTAGGAGATGACATTGCCCCATCCTTGAGATCCTTGGATGCTTTGCCCCAGAAACTCCTCAAAGTGACCAGACAGGAGAGAATACCAATCTTTTTTTTTTTCTTTTGAGACAGAGTCTCACTCTTTTGCCTGGGCTAGAGTGAGTGCCGTGGTGTCAGCCTAGCTCACAACAACCTCAAACTCCTGGACTCAAGCAATCCTTCTGCCTCAGCCTCCCGAGTAGCTGGGACTACAGGCATGCACCACCATGCCCGGCTAATTTTTTCTATATGTTTTTAGTTGTCCGATTAATTTATTTTCTATTTTTAGTAGAGACGGGGTCTCGCTCTTGCTCAGGCTGATTTCGAACTCCTAAGCTCAAACAATCCACCCGCCTTGGCCTCCCAACCAATCTTTTGTATATTAGCTCCTAATTCTTACAATAATCCTGCAAGACGATAATTGTTACTTATAAAAGATGAAACAGGCTCAGAGAAGTCAGGTATCTGGTATGCTGTGTAGAATGGATTTGACCGCTGATCTATTTGGCTCCAAAACTGGCCTTCGTTTTCTGATGTTACCTTCTACGTTTATTTCTTTATCGTCTGTTTCCTCCCCCACCAAGAGGACAAGAATGTTGTCTGTTTCATTCACTGTGATATTCCTGAACCTAGAAAAGTACGTGGCACATATGAGAAACTAAAAATATATCAATTTAAGGAATGAGTGTACATGTTGTATAATCTTGAATTTCACAGGAAATGCTTTTGTGGGGATCAACTCAATTTCAAATCAATTTCAGAGTCTCCCTGGCTCAATAGGATACTCTCTACCTCTTCTCCCTCCTTCAATCCATTCGAGATCCACAGATGTGGGATGGCTCGGAATGCGGTCAGGGCTGGGAAGAAGATAGCTTAGGAATGACCCAAATGAGATATTATTTACACCCTAGTAGGTTGACAAATAGTAAGGTCTGATAATATCAAGTGTTGGTGAGGATGTGGACTAACAGGAACTCTCACATACCACTGGTGAGAATGTGAGTTGACACAATCACTTCGGAAAAGTTTGGCACCATCTTGTAAGATTGAACTTCCGCATACTCTGTGTTATGGTTTGTTTAGCCCCACCAAGTCTCACATTGAAATTTCATCCCCAGTGTTGGAGGTGGGGCCTGGTGGGAAGTGTTGGAGTCATGGGAGTGGATCCCTCATGAATGACTTGGTGCCATCCTCAACAGTGAGTTCTCACTCTTAGTTCCCTGGAGGGGTGTTGAAAAGAGCCTGGCTCTTCCTCTCTCTCTTGCTTCCTCTCGTCATGTGATATGCACACACCAGCTCCCCTTCTCCTTCTGCCAGAGTGGAAGCGCTTGAGGCCCTCACCAGAAGTCAAACAGACACTGGCGCCATGCTTCTTGTATGGCCTGCAGAACTGTGAGCCCAATAAAACCTCTTTTCTTTATAAATTACCTAGCCTCCTGTATTCCTTTATAGCAAAACAAATGGACGAGACACTCTAGGGCTCAACGATTCCATTCCTAGCCCTCACTCCTAGAGAACTCTTGTACCTTTTCACCAAGAAACTCTTTCACAGCAGCATCATTCATAATGGCAAAATCAAAAACAAAAACAAAAACAACTGTACGTAGCCCAAATGTCTGGAGACAGTAGAATGAAATCATAAATCATGCTATTGTCATACAATGGAATTTTATGCAGCAGTAAAAATTAATGTGTCAACTACAGCTACAAGCAACAATGTAGATGACAAAATCAAGTTGCAGAAGACTACATTAAATATGATATTTTGTAAAACACGAAACAAGGAAAATAAAACAATACAAAGTTTAAAGATACATACATATCTGCTAAAACTTTTTTAAAATATAGGAAAAATAAATACAAAAAAAAAAATCAAGATTTCAGTTACCTCTGAAGAGAAGGCAGAAAAATGAGGTAGGAGAGGAATATATACACAGGTAGATGAAAAAAATTGATAATGTTTTAGTTCTCCTTAAGTTTGAGTGGAGTGTCCATGGCTGTTTATTTCGTTATAATACTTTGAAGCTCAGATGTGAACTGTGTGACTTCTTTTGTCTGTATCAAATTAGCAAATAAAACAAGTCAGCCAGCCCAGGATGGAGCGGTGTGTGAAGGCGTCCTGTCTGCCATCCACACGGCCATCTGCTGGCTGCTGGCAGGAATGTATTTTTGGCATCTGGAAGCTGTTGTTTACTGCATGGTGGGTGCTAAATCCCAAAACTGAGAAATGAAACACTCACTCAAACTTGGAACTCCCAAAGTACAGATCCAGTAATTATGCACCAGAGAATAGACCTCATTCAGGGAATGCATAATTTATTTGTATTTAAACATTCCTTTACTGTTTGACAATGTAGTGATCCCATCGAGAGGTACCAGAGATTCAAATGTGTTCTTCTATAAACATTTTTCTTCATGCCCATCACGCTGCATAAAGCTGCCAAAGATCATGCCTTAAGTTCACTTAGCCTCTTTGCCGTAGACATGGAGACACACACATTCTCAGCTACACACGTCGAATTAATGCGTCTGATTGCACTTGGTCTCATGTGAGAAATGTCACAAATTTCATCCATCTTTCTAGTACAGTTTTAGGAGTCCTGGCAGCTCTTACAATCTGTAAATGGGGTAACTTTATTAATCCTAATTAAGTGTCAGAAATGATAATTGAAAACATACAGAGATTTTTTTCCTTAATAAGAAAAGTTAACACCATGTGATCTTAGCTGTGTGCCAAGTGTCAGACTATTTTGGAGAATATTAAATATACTTTGTAAAGGAATTATTTTATTCTTTTTAATGGTAAATTTTAAACAATGAAAATCTATGCTTGCTCACCTCATGATGAAAATGAAGATTTATAAATAATCCTGACGACTGTCGATCAATGTAAATAAGGTGGTAATTTAGACACCCTTAGTTTTGGGTTTATATTGTCAATTGAATGTCTTTATCACATAAATCGGATAGCTGCTATATCTCTATTTTGCTTCCTTTAGATAAGACACAGTGCTAATAATTGGTTCAGGCTACAAGATAAGTTTTATTCAAATTAAAAAATAACTTAATAAATCAATTAAGGAAGGTCATGAAGGTTGTACGTGTGTGCATATTACACATGTAAACATATGTAATCACATACATATATATGGGAACTGTATTTTTTTAAAACTGCCTACTCTTCTTAGAATATGTAGCAGTGGGTTTATAAAAATGGGCTTATCAAAATGATTTTCCATTAGATTAATTCATGTCATTTTTAAACTTTATGATCATCAGTAAAGAATGGCACGTTGCACACAGCGTGACGTGCTTGTGTCATTTTGTAGTTTAAGGATCTGGTCACTCTTCTGGGACTATTTCTTATGTAGTTATTAGTATTTCCACTTATAAACTTTTGATTCTTAGGCACCATGATAATGCAATAGTCATTCATTTATTCTACATATATTTATAAAATGTCTGCAAGATGCTGGTCATTTTGGTGCTGGGGCTGTGATGATGAACAAAACCAAACATTATCCTTTACCTCATAAATCTTTTTATCTAGTGATAAAGATATTCACGAAATAATCACAAAAATAAATTTATAATTATAAACTGTGAATAAAGAAAAGGTATATGATGCTGAAATATTACAATGGGGGAAATATGCTTCATTAGGGAAAATCTCAGAAGGCTTCTCTGAGAAAGTGATGTTTGATATGAAAAGGGTCAGGTATACAGAATCAATCATTTGAATCCCATTTTCATTAGAATTCCTTTTAATGCCTGATGTTTTGCTAAAGTTACTCTCTAATTACTCTCAAAGCTGTATGATTAATTATAAGCAAATTCACAAAAATTGAGTACCTACCATGTGATAGGTAGTATAGGAAAGTACTAAAATAAAGTTCTTGCCTTTAATGGGTTTACTTAGGGGAAAAGCACAATACAATAATATAAAACAAAACTTGATAAGCAAAATAAGAGATATACAAGCTAGAGCACAAAAGAAGGAAAGCTTTCTTCTAATTGAAAAAAGATTTGAGAACATTTTCACCAAGCCTGTGGTTTTATGTCTTGGACCTTGCAGTATAGACGGAAGTTTGAAGATAGACATGGGGGTGGTGGGGGTAGGGGAAGTATTTCAGTAGAATGCAGTGATGGGAAAACATGAAATATATTCTAGAAACTGTGGGTCTAGTTTGAATAGTATAAGAGAAAGTGGTGAAAGTTGAGTCTGGACAGTTAGACTGGAATTAGGCCCTGATCGCCATGCTGAGATGTTTGTCCTGGCTTCTGAAAGTAGTGGATGATAAATTATTAGATGCACATCCAGCTCTGTGCAGCTCTCTCCATAATGTGGTTCTGGGACAAGAAAATGATTAACTGTGATATCCCTTGTCCCTATCTGTTCCTTAAACTGGTTAAAAGTGAAATCATTAAATTGTGTGCATTTGCAGAAACACAGAGGGAGTACATCTTTGAGGTCAGGGACCTTGCCCTATTCATATTGCTATGCCCATCACTTCACATAAGCCTGGCACGTGATTAGTGCTTAGTAACTGTTAGTTCCCGTATTTATCTTCTCAGTCACTTTAGGTAGAAGCCCATAAAAGAAAGACTAAAGCCCATATATTCTTTTTTTTTCAATTAAATTTTTTTGTTTATTACACAAAGACACTGGGCAGGCAACCAAATACAATGTGTTTTATTGGACTTTGGCTTGAAAAAATAGGTACAAAGGCATTCTTGGAACATTTGGGGAAATTTGAATACAGCTCATATTTATAAGGATATTATGGAATTATTCATTTTCTTTGGTGTTCGTAACTAGCTTTCAAATGTTCAGAAAAAACACATACGTACATATAAAGATAAAGGAAATTTATCAAAACATTATTAATTGTTGAATTAAGATGGATGGTATGTAAGTATTAATTTTACTATTCTTTTAAATTTTCTATATGCTTGAAGTTATTCATATTAAAAAGTTGGGAAGGTTTTTCATTTAAAAAACCCACTGTATCAGTCAGTGTTTGTAGTGTCTCGTAAAGAAACAAACTCTGGCATGTTTAGGAAAATGATCTTTATTAAAAAGGTGGTAGTAGTAGGTTGGGCATAGTGGCTCACACCTGTAATCTTAGCACTTTAGGAGACCAAGGCAGGAGGATCATCTGAGGCCAGGAATTCAAAACCAATGTGGGCAATAGCAAGACTGCATCTATACAAAAAAAAAGAAAAAGAAAAAAAGAAAGAACGAAAAGAAAAGACAAATTAGCTGGGCATGGTGACATGTGTCTGTAGTCCCAGCTACTTGGGAGGCTGAGGCAGGAGGATCACTTCAGTCCAGGAGTTTGAGGTTACAGTGAGCTATGATTGCACCACTGTACTCGAGCCTGGGTAACAGAGTGAGACCCTGTCTCAAAAAAAAAAAAAAAAGCAATGGAAATGTGTGTGAGAGTGCATGTGCACATGTCTTCACACTTCCGTGTGATTAAAAAGTCAATCTGGGATGAAATCTGAACAAGGTCTGTATACAGTCCAGTTAACACTATTGTACTAATGTCAATTTCCTTGCTTTGTTATTGTAGCATAGTTGCACTAAATATTACCAAGGGGGTGGGGGGAGCTGAGAATATTAGTTTCTTAAAATTGCTGTAATGAATTATCACAAACTGTGTGGCTCAAAACAATAGAAATTTGCTCTCTCTTAGTTCTGGAGGCTAGAAGTCCAAAATCCGGAAGTCTGAAATCAAGATGTTGTCAGGGGCATGCTCTTTGAAGGATCTAGAAGAGGATCCTTCCTTGCCTGTCTCCCAGCTTCTAGTGATTGCTGTCAATCCTTGGCTCACCCTAATCCAGTATGACCTCATCTCAACTTGATTACATCTGAAAAGTCCCTATTTCCAGAAAAGGTCACATTCATAGGTACTCGGGATTAGGACTCAAGCATATCTCTTTAGAAGACACAATTCAACTCATAACACTAGGTGAAAGGTACAAGAGACTCTGTATTATTTTTTTGTGACTTTCTGTAATTCTATAAATATTTCAAAACAAAAAGTTCAGGAAAAATCTATCTGGAAAAATATAATGAAATTGTTAATGGTTACCTCTTTAGAAGATTTCACATTTTATTTAACACATTTCAGTACGGCTTGGCTTTCCTTAGAATTATGGTATACTGTTACGGCAAGTGTCAGTGACCAGTCCCAGGGGAATAACCGAGCGGCACGCAGAGAGTTGGAGAGTCAGAGAGTTGGAGAGTCAGAGAGTTTTATTGCCGGCGGCCCAGATTGAGGTCAAGCCTCCCAGAATCTGAGCACCTTTTCCGGGTTTTTGTCAGGTTTTATACTTTTTCGGGGGGGGGTTACTTTTAACAAATCACACACAGGTACAAATGATTACCCAATTAGCAGAAAGACTTAAAAGTTATCCAATAAACAATAATTCTTATAGGCTTATAACAAACATCATAATCATGACAAGCTTGCAGTTTTGTTCAGCTTTGCTCAACTGCTCTGTGGTTAGCTTGCAAGGCTGACAGGTTGTCAGTGTCTACTTGCTGCTTTGTGGTTTTAAGCAGAATCAGCACGGAGATTCCCCTAGTATGTACGAAAATTTCCCTAACAATGTCACCTCTCTAAGCCTCAGTTTCCTCATCTGGAAAAAGAGGGCAGTGACACCACGTCACAGGGTTAACAGGAGGTGTGGTCGAGATGGGGAAGGGCCCCGCAAATAGCCACACTGCAGAGGTTATATGCGGCCTGGCTGTTTCCCAGTTGATAGCGGCTCTGTATTCTTACTGGATTTTCCCTGCTGCTGTTCACTGGGTCGGTTTCTATTTTGCCTGTCGGTCACTCAAGCAGAAGTCAGGCAGGGAACATGGAAAACAGGCTATGTGACGACTGCAGCCACGTGTCTGCGTTCTGAGCAGTGCAAACCACGCAAGGGGAAAGAGATCGTTGCAGGCTTGGAACCAATGGCCGAGGCTGGGGACGCATTACGGGAATCGTCTGAGCAGCTATTCAGGGATGTTGCCTGATCTTATCGGGGAAGTCACGCGTGATTCTCAAACTGAAGAGGAGGCCGTGGCTCCCTGTGGCCTTGCTTCCAAAAGGACATTTCTGAAGCAGTTGGAGCCAAAAATAGCCGGTTGTAGACCGACGGTTCAAGTAGACCGACGGTTCGACAGTCAGAATTGAGGTGTGGGAAGCAAACCTCGCCCTGAGCTCCAGCCGCTTGATCCTGTCTCTTGAGAGCTCAGAAAATTCAGGCTTTCTTTGCTGGGCTTCGTGTTTGGGAGGTTTTTCTTTCTGGAACGTCAAGTGCGTGGGTTTTCACACGATGGGCCACCCCTAAACCCTGATCCTTTTGGGTGCCTAAAAACTGGAGCTTGCTTTGAAAACTTCCCCTGGACACACGTGGCTTTGGAGTTGGGCCGCAGAGGGGCGGAAATCCGGCGAGCAGGCCGGCTCGGCACCCAGCGTCGGCACCCGGCGAAGCACCCGCCCGCCTCCCCAGCCTGCTCCGTGGCCCGGCGGGCTGAGCGGGCTGCACCTGCGGCTGGCAGCGCCTGTGGCATCAGGGACATGGCTCGAGCCTTGGGCCAAGCCTGGGCAGGACCAGGCCTGTCTCCTTGCTTCCTCTTAACCATGTTGAGGGGCAGAGCCCAGCCCTGGCCACCAAGGGCCTCTTTATCTCGCCTTCCCTGGCCCGGGGTGCAGGTGCCGTTTCGAAGTCGGCCAAACGGCAGCTAGTGCCTGCGCCCTTCCCGGGAAGCGGCCCAGCTGCCCCTCCACACGGCTGGCTCAGTCCCGGCTCCACGGCAGTTTGACTCTTCGTCATTCTGCGCCGTGAACCCAGCAACCACTCGGCCATCCCCCAAGAACCTTCTAGGGGCCTGGGGGCCCGAGTGGACAAAACACAGTCCCGCCCTCCAGAAGCCCCAGCTGGCATTATTTCCCGTCGGCACATCCTGTTCCTCAAGCCCAGCACGTGCTCCTCATGTTCCCTAACGAACAATAAAGAGAAACAATAAGTTTGGAAAGCTAACCGTCATCGAGGGCCTGCCCTAGGTGAGGCACCTCTGTGAAGCACTTTCCGTGAATGTCCTCGTGACATTCTCACAGCTGCCTCCTGCAGCAGCCCCTGTCATCGTCTGCATTTTACAGATGAGGAAAGTGAGACTCAGAGAAGTCATGCACCTTGCCCAAGGCCACATAGCTAAGTGGAGCCGTCCGAGTGCAAAGGCAGGCTGGCAGGCTCCTGGGCCCTCGCCCACCTGCATGCCTCTGCCGTGAGCGTGAGCAAACTTAGCATTTGCAAACGCGAGTTGGAGTTGACTGCTTCCTGACATTGGGACATTAGCATGTCCATATGGTGACTCCAGGAACTGAGGCGCAGAAAGGTCAGCAGACGTCTGTGAGGCAACTCAGCTGAGATTCTGGTTTCAGGACTCGTGGTTGCAACATGTGGCCCCCAGCTTCCAAAAGAGCGGCTTGTCCTGTGATGGGCTGCGATTAGCTGTTGCCAGGTCGAAGCCTCCAGCCCGCCAGACTCTGGTGGCGAGAAGGGCTGGCTCCCGGAGAGACACGGCTGGGAGGAGGGACTCGGTCTGTCCGTCAGCGGGTCTGCGGAGAGGGAGCGGGAGCGTTCTGGGCACAAGGCCGGAGCGTGTCACGGCCCTGCAATGCACAGGACAGCCCCGTGCGTTAAAGACCTACCTGCAGCTCGTGCAGAGTTGGGGATCTCATTGCACGGTGATGTCGGTGAAAACCTTGTTGGTATCATGCGTATCTGAGCCCAGAACCCGACTCTCTGTTACATCTTGACCCATCGATGTAGCTTCAGATTTCCGGGAATGAAACTGTCAAAGAAGTCGATGGAAAACTGTCTTTGATTTTGTCCAGAACTTCACCAAGAACTGTCCCCTTTTAAAAAACTCAGAACCAGCAGCATCACCCATGGTGCTTGAGATGTGGTACGACGTCCCCGTCGTGTTAGTAGCTGTTACATTTCTAGTGATTCAGTGTGTGTCTATGAATATGTTTATTTAGCCCTCACCGCAAAGCGGCAGGTATAAAGAAAAGGGCTGACAGTCTTCAGTAGAACATTGTAGAACCTTTGTCTTCTCTTCGATCTGAACCGTCCATCCCAGGTAGGACCCAGCACCTGCCTATCTCATGACGCTTTCTAGCGTGGTTGTGCCCAGGCATTGCGACATGAAATGCACATTGTGTGGTTATAAATGACTTTCTTTTTATTTCTCTTCTATAGCACAGTTGGGGCATCACATACCTTTTTAAAATTATGTGTATTGGTAGATTTTATCATCTGCGAATTTTCTTTGAAGGTGTAAAGGAGGTGTTGGATCTGATGGGACCAAGAACCACCAGAATAGTGCACAGAAATAGGGACCCTGCCCGAATCTGCCCTGCCCCCTACTTAGCTGGGACCTTGAATGAAGCACGAACATTAGCTCTTATTTATCCCAGGCCTCCAAAGTCGTTTATTTCACTTGGTTTCCCCACTAGACTAGCGGGCGAACAGTGGGAGTTGGCAGACAGCAGGGCGGCTGGACACACGGGTGAGTGGGTCATGGACTGACAGGTGAGTGGCCACGGCAGGTGGACAGAGGAGTGGGCGGGTGAATGAGAGAGGAGGTGGACAAATCGGCGCATGGACAGACAAGCGGCCGACAGATGGACTGATGGATGGGTAGACAGAGTAGGTGGACAGGCAGATACGTGGGGTGGGGTGGACAGATGGGAAGGCGGGTAGGTGCACAGACAGCTGAGTGGGTGGGGAGGGCGCAGGGCGGATCGATGGAGTGAGGGAAGGTGAATGATAAGGCACAGAGAGGTTTACTCACTTGCTCAAGGTCACACATCCAGTGAGTAGGATCAGGACCCAAACGCTCTAACTCCAGAGCCCATGCTCTTAATCGCTGTGTTACATTTGATGAAGTAACTTAGCCAAGTCATCGGCCAGCAGTAGGTGAAGCCAAGATCTGAGTGCAGGTCTGTCTGACTCATCACCACCCGCCCGGGCCGAAGCCTGGAGGCCGCCCCACTGGGCCCCCTCACGAATGCTGCAGGAGCCCAGACCTCAGGCAACCGGGGAGCTGGCAGCGGTTTTCGTTTCAACCTGGCAGTCACACCATCAATTCTGAGTTTAGAGAAATCATTTACCCGGCAGTGGAGGGGCTGGGTTCGAGGGGACCCAGCCATCAGATGGCTGATGCGGTAGTCTAGGCAACAGACAATGAGTTGCCGAGCCAGAGATACGGCCAAGGAGGCCGAGAAGCAGTCCAGGGTCAAGAGGCTTTCAGAATCAGAATTATAGGACCTGGGGACTAAGGCTGTGTGAGAGACGGGGAACAGCGGAAATCAGAGGTCTGGGCGGCCCTGGACACACTCTGCCTTCCTAAGATGCGCCTGCTTCAGCGAATGTATTAGTTGGGATAACAAAGGCTAGGCTGCTTAACAAAGACC
Source organism: Avahi laniger (assembly GCA_963575035.1). NCBI lineage: Eukaryota > Metazoa > Chordata > Mammalia > Primates > Indriidae > Avahi > Avahi laniger. The sequence continues at coordinate 19,561 of CAUYSK010002733.1, read as the reverse complement.
CACCCCCAGCCCTGCCAGATCCTGCTTAACCAAGACAGAAGCATTTTCATAGAGTAGCAGTTGGCTGCTCTAGCTTGACAAAGGTGCTCTACTCCACGAGGTCACTTACTGGCCCAGGTTCCTGGCATGCTGTTGCTTTGCTGCCCCTTGGGATGTTGCCTTCATCTGCATGGTTGGAGCTGGGTTCCAGGCACGTCACACTCCAGCTTACAGAGATGGGGACCTGGTGGCAGACATACATGCCCGAATGTTTGAAGTCAAGGCCTAGAAGTGACACGTTATTGCCACTCATATTCTGCTTGTATAAGGATTTGGTCACGTGGCTACACCTGGCTGCAGGGGAGGCTGGGAAATATCGTCTGTATAAGCAGCCGTGTGCCCAGCCAAATCTGAGTTACTTTGGGAGAAGAGGGGAGTGAATTTGGGAGAATGACAGAAAACCTGTCATACCTGGGAATTGCTGGGATGCAGAATTATCATCAGGACAAAACGAGGTAATGTCCACGGAGCACACCTGGCACACACCTGGCATGCGGTAGAAGTTTGGTGATGGTCTGTCGCCCTGGCTGGAGTGCAGTGGTGTCAACAGAGCTCACGGCAACCTCAGACTCCTGGGCTTAGGCGATCCTCCTGCTTCAGCCTCCTGAGTAGCTGGGACCACAGGTGCATGCCACCACACCCAGCTAATTTTTCTGTTTTTTGTAGAGACGGGGTCTCGCTCTTGCTCAGGCTGGTCTCAAACTCCTGAGCTCAAGCGATCCTCCCGCCTCAGCTTCCCAGAGTGCTACTCTTAAGGTGTGAGCCACCGCGCCCGGCCACCATTATGTTTCATAAGTGTGTAAGTGGTACCTAAAGGAGTGACAGGGCATCCAGTAACTAGGACACTCTGGCCATAAGAGCCATCCATGATGGAAGAGTCAGAGACATCCAGGGCAGTTTCAAAACGGAAAGTGTTGCGCGCCAGCATCTGTTGGGGGAGCGGGGTGAAGGGAACATTTTAGGAGAGGAGGGAGTCAAGGTCAGCCTGGAGCCAGGGCTGAGCAGAAGGCAGAAGGATGATGGCAAGGACCGTGGCCCCCTGCTGGGGAGGAGGATGGGAGGGGCTGCTGGCCTCGTAGCCACTGGTGGAGCAGACTGAGCTGGAGAGTAGAGATGGAGGTGCAGGAGGCCACTCAGGAAAACAGAAACCATTCCAGGTATTTCAGACAGAGGGAATTTAATGTAGGGAGTTGGTTGCATGGGTAACAGGGGAGCTGAAGCCAAATAGAGGACAGTGAGGCAACCCCAGGAATTATCAGAAGCACAAAGTTGCCGCCACCCTGTGGGTGTCACTGACCAGCCCCCAAGGGTTTGGTTAGCATGAGTCTTTTTCCAATAGATAGGTCCTCTGGACTCAGCTGACAGGGTCAAGATTCCGAGGCTCAGAGCCAAGGCTAGACCCAGAAAGGATCTGGCTGTACCCTGATACCTGCTTCCCACCTGGGTTTGGGGGAAGTTCCTGGAGTGGCAGCCCACGAATAAAACACACTCCGTGAGCTGCATGTGTGTGTGGACCCCACTCCCGTTGCTCCGCACAACTGCCGCGCATGCCCTCTTTGTTCTTTCCCTCCCCCTGCCCCCCATCACCCACGTCTGGGAGACGGAAGAGATCAGCCTCCAGGTAGCTGAGGGCCAACCCGGTCAGAAGCGTGGGCTCGTTTGCTGTGCCTCCCGTAGGTGGAAGTTAAAGCATGAGCAGACCTGGTTCTAAACCCGGCTCCAGTGCTTAGGAGCTGCGCGTCCTTGAACGGCTGCTTAGCCTCTCTGAGCTGCAGTTTCCTCTTCTGCAAAATGAGGGTGCTAATACTGTTCTTGGAGAATCACTTGCAGGGATTAAACGGAATGATCGTAGTTAGGTGCGGGAACAGTGGCCTGGTCCACCTCCCGTACTCTTCCAGGAGTGTGCCGGGCGGCCTGGTGCCGGGGGCTCGGGCGCAGCAGCCCCCTCTGGCCCTGTCTGTGGTCAGACTGTGCAGCTGACGCAGGGAGAGGATGCAGCTGGGGCCCCAGGTGCAAGGCAGCTCTGATTCCTAGAGCGTCAGCCCCAACCAGCAATGGCATCTCATCTGTGAGAGGAGAGGGGGAAGCCCCGTCAGACCCTGGCCACTCGCACAGTGAGGGGCGGAGTGGTCTCTGGTGGCTTGATTGGATTATTGGCTTGCCAGGAGTTCGCGTGGAAGAGTCGTTAGGACTCTGGCTCCTGGTGTCAGGCAAAACTGGGCTTTATTCCTGATCCAGCTGCTGCTGACAGTGTGTCCCTGCAAAAGTCACTTAACCTCTCTGAGCTTCATTCAGTTTCTTCAACTTTTAATAGTATTAATAGTGTCTTTCTCATGGGTTGATGAGAGAATTAGATGAAATAATAGATGCAAATTTATTGGCTCAGTGCCTGGCACATAGCCAACAGTCAGTATAAGTTCTTATATCATTACCGGTCTATCAATTTTAAGAAAAGAAGAAAAGAAAGGATTTGTGTCAGCCTATTTATACAATATGACAAGGTTGAAAAGAAATTAACTAGGAAACCAGAAAATAATGGTAGGAAAATAGGATGGAACCATAAGAAGATTAATTCATAGCATGTATACTTTAAATTTGATTTTAAGTTTCCTACTCGCCAAAGCAAAGAGGCAAACCAGATTGATTATGCAACATACCTTATGCAAAGGTGATCACATTGATTAGAGACTATATGGATGAGTATTCCATACTCAATCCCTACTGATGGGCATTTAGGTTATTTCCAATTTTTCTATTATAAACAATGTTGCAATGAATATCCTGGTACCCATATGTCTGCCTGATTCTTGAATATTTACTTAACACTCCTATCAACTCAGTGATCAAATTGAGGCCCAGAAATCCCCAGTGCTCCTAAAGGGAAAAGGCAGAGCTTGGTTGGGGTGAAGGTCCTGAAGAGAAATTGGGGACTAGGGACTGGGAGGGGCTGCAGGTGGGGGTTGGGCACGGGTGACTCAGGGAGTCCAGCACCTAGCTGTTGTCACCTGCTAAGTCTTCTCTCCTTCCGGACTGGGGAGGCAAGACGAGGCAGGAGCCCCAACCTCATTTTGGGAGGGCAGCTCGTCACGAGAACATGCCAGACGTGAGACTCATCGTAACTCCCCAGCTGTGCGCAGGCTCACGCCCGACTCTTCAGCCGCGCCGAGCTACTCACCGATGCCCCTCACCCCAGGCAGGCAGCCTACCACGGCTTTGCTCCTGCTGTCCCCGCTGCCTCTAGCCCCTGGCAAACCCCTCGCGGTGCAGTCCGGATCCCCTTCGCTCCCCTGAGGGCTTTTCTCCCAGCACTGACGGGGATCCTAGCGCCTCCCAGACACCGTGTCCCCGCTATTCCTGCAGCAGCAGACCCCATCCAGACTCAGAGTTCCCTAGCAGTGGGAACACGGAAGCATGTCCTACAAGTGCACGAGTGATGTAGCTTCCGTGCGGGGCACTGGGTGGTCTTGTTCAGCCCCTTGGAGGAGCAGGCTAGCCCAACAGTGAAGTGCAGCAACTTTAGAGTCCGACTCCAGTTCAAATCCTGGCTCTGCTACTTCTTAGCTATATGACCTCAGGCGAATCGTTTCACCTCTGAGCCTCAGCTGCTTGATCTGTGAAATGGGAATAATGACACTACTAGCTGGCACATTCTGATCCGCTCTCATGTACCAGGCATTGTAGGTTTCACTTATCTAGATGTCAGAGGGTCCTGGGGTGTTAACCACTAGGATGCCATGGAGCACTTAGCACATGTGCTGGGAAAGGCAGCTATGCCCTACCCGTCCTGCACTGGGTAGATGTCCAGAGATCAGCTGACTTTTCCCCATCACTCATTCAGACAGTCAGTTGAGCACTGTCTGTATACTGGGTCTGTGTAGGGTGTTAGGCTCTGAGAGTATAATTGTACACAGTATCAATGCTCTCTGCTCACAGGAGCTCTCAGCCTGGTAGGAGAGATGGAAATTAAATTATCACACAGGTAACTATACAATTACCACTCCAGGTCAAGTGCTAGGAGACACATGTACAGAACACTATGTGAGCTCAGCGGGAGTGGATTCTGATTAGAGGGTCAGGGCAGGTCATTCTGCAGCAGCAACCTGGATGATCAGAAGGATTTGCTAGGAAGAAAGGCAGGGCACAGTGTCCCAGACAGGATTAGCACGTGCAAAGGCCCTGCGGTGGGAAGGAGTCTTGTGCACCCGGGACCTCGAGGGAAGGCCAGTGCTCTGGAGCCTAGAGAGCAAGAGGTGGCCCCGTGAGGAGGGTGGGCAGGCCTGCAAGGCATGTGTGGGATTTGGATTCCATCCTAACTGCAGGGGGGCCATCAAGGGATTGAGGCTTCATTGTGATCCAGCTTCCACCCTTCTGCTGGAGAGCGTAGGGGGCAATTAGACGGGGCGAAGGTACTGCGTTCCCGCAGGGAGCAGTGACGGGACACTGGTGCTGGCGCAGGGGAGCGGCTGCGCGAGGTATTGGACGGAGACGCCCCAGGATTTGGCAATGGGCTGGGCTTCGGGGCCACAGGCTGAGATGAGGACCAAGCAGGGAGCAGACCAGAGAGAAAGACGGGGCTCGGGCGGGGCGTTTGAGGTGCTTGTCAGCTGTCAAAGCCTGGCGCCCGGAAGAGGGGCCGGCCGTGGGGGATGTTCCTTTGGTTTCCGGATTGCATCAGAGAGAGCCCCAGCGAGGTAGCAGCGCCAGCACCTCCCTGGAACACCTGCTGAGCACCATCCCTCTCGGGGGGGACAGGCCCTAGGCTAACTCCAGCCCTGTCAGAAGCTCGGGACAGTTCCACTGCGAAGCCCGAGGCACGGGGGTTTCCCGTCCTGGTCTACCGGGGCGGCGCCTCATTACAAAGGGTGGCTACTGCGCGGTAGGAAGCCCAGCCACTGCCTGAGAGTTGCTCCCGTCTCATTATCCTGGACTTTCCACTTCTTTTTGTGAAAATTTAATTGCCTGCTAAATTTGAAAGGGTCTGGACCAGCTGTTCAGGTTGGGGAAGTCAGAGTTAAATGCACCGTGATCAAAGCCTGTGAGAAGACAGAGTCTTTCTTGTCATCAGCAACTCCTTAAAACCGGAGCAACTTCTCCTCTCAAAGCAGAAACCAAATTGCTCAGCGCGGAAACTTGAAAGGAGGAGTTAAGGAATTCCTGGTGTTTGAACTGCCTGCTGCATCTTTGGATCGTTTTTTCTCTGGGAATGCAATACCCAAGACTCGGCCTGAGCTCCCTGCAGAGGGCACACGTGCGGAGTTATCACCGGTGAACCTGTGCCTCCTCAGACAGTCCGCACCCGCGAAGCCCGGGATGGTCCTGGAGGAGCCGGTGAGTGCTGCGATTATTTCCAGCCTCCCGGGAAACCTGGGTGCAAACCCAGCGCCGCCAGCAGGCAACCACGAGCTGGCCTCTCTGTGCCCTGGGGCTGCATCTGTAAAATGGGCTAGTAACCCCCTTGGGTTTTTTTCCTGTTCTTTTTAGTAGACACATAATTGTACATATTTATGAGGTATAGAGTGACGGCTCCATACATGTATAATGATCCAACCAGGGTAATTAGCACACCCATCACCTCGAACATTTATCATTTCCTTGTCTTGGGAACATTCAGAATCCTCTCTCCTTACAGGAAAGCGTCGCTGACCGGATTCACCGCACAGCATAGAGCTGGAACGCAGCCCTCCTGTCCAGCTGCAACTGGGCATCCGTCAGCCAGGCTCTCCCTTCCCCGCGCCCCTCCCAGCTTCCACAGCCACTGCCCTGCTCCCTGCTTCCAGATGAGCTCACCAGGATTTTGAAAGGCTTAGATAGACACAAAGTGTGAAAATGCTTTGTAAATGACATCCTAGTTAATATCGTTCGTCTCATTACCCCTCCCCGGGGCACTTGCATTTCAAAACGAAGGAGCCTAGATCAGCACTCAGTGTTTCTCAGGGAAGAAAAGCATTTCTAAAATGTTGGAAAACAAATTAGTGTTTGAAGGGCAGGGATAACAGGTGTGAAGTTATGTTGAGAGCCACAAGGTATATAAATAGCAGAGGAGGTGACAGGAGCAGCTGGCCTCACTCCTGGAGGGTGCGGGGCCACCTTCTGTTGCTTTCCTTGCTGTTCTCTCCTCTCTTCTTTCCTCCCTCCCCTCTCCTCTCCTGTCTTCCGTTCCTTCCTCCTCTGCCACTCTCTCCCCTCATCTGTCTTTCTCCTTATTTTTTCTTCTGAGTTCCATTCACTCTTTTTTGTTCCAAGAAGCCTATGAGCTATGTACATCAGGAGTCTTCCTGTTGAAAGTGACTCAACCTGGCTTTTGCACAAAAGAGAATTTACTGGCTTGAGTAACTAAAAACTCCTAGGGTAAGAGGCTTCAGGCACAGCTGGATCCAGGGGCTGGAACAACGTCCTCAGAACCCACTTTCCCCTTCTCTCTCCATCTCTCAGTTCTGCCTCCCTGTGTGGTGGTAAAAGTGTCCCCATCACCAGAAGCTTCAGGTTGCATCCTGCTAGCTCAGCCAACACAGCAGAAAGAGAGAAGGGAGCCCTCATTCCCTGTAGTCCAAGCAAAGTCTTAAGGCTCCAAGTCTTAAGGCTGACTCAGCGGCTCACAGGTCATGCACACTCACGAACTAGTCACCGGGGACTGCAAAGCTTCATTTGGTCAAGGCTGGGGTCATACTCGCCCTGGGGCCCTGCCTGCCCTTCCTAGCACTGCCTTATTTCTGCGTGATGTCTCCCTGTCGCTGTCTCGCCGTGGCACCTTCATGGAACTGTCTGCAGCCAGGAGGTCTCCCCACGCCCAGGCACACCTGGCCCCGCCATTCGAACTTCTGGTGTCCCCTCCTCTCCAGCCCCTAGGTCCTGCCACCGCCATGCCCTGCCTTCCTGTTCTCAGCAGGGTGGCACAGTAACAGCAGATCTGGGTTTGGGTCCCTGTTCCGCTGCTTGCCAAGATAAAGGATGCTGGGGAGAGGCTAACGCGGAGTAGTGGTACAGAACGCCACCCCCAACACAAGCCCCGTCTCAGCCACCCTGACCGTCTCCCTGCCCTGAACTCAGCCCTTGGTGGCTGTGCCCTGCAGCGCCCTCCCAAACGCCCAGGCCGTTTCTCCTCCCGTGCCCTGTCCTCTAGGAATGCCACCCCTGCGCCCGCCGGCCTGTGGCTGCAGCCTGATCTCTGCAGGAGCCCTGGCCTGGGATCTCCCCGCCCACCTCCCTGCCTTAGCTCTCCTGCCTCCGCCCGTCGCCCTGCAGGGGCACAGCCTCCCTGGGCGTCCAGCCTCGTCCGGACAGCCCAGATGCCGCGGAGGCGGTGAGAGGCCAGAGCGATCCGGCAGAGCGTTGGCAGTTTGACTTTTCTGACGGAGCTTTGAGACGTCCTCAGAAGTTCGCACTTCCCGAGTGTCTGCCTACTCTCTGGCATCTTCGTCTGTCTCCTCAGCGGGCGACAGGTCTGGGCCCCTGCCACACCAGGACCTAAGCTGCACGCTCCCCTCTGCGTCTCAGAGTAGAGACCCAGGCTGGGAGGCCAGAGACGCCGGTTAGAAACTCAGCCAGGGAAGGAAGAAGGGCGTCGCCCACAGGGCTCAGAACGACTCCTGGGGGACGGCAGGAGACGGGAAGCTTGACCGCCGTCACTGCCCGGTGTCCGTGAGAAAAGCATGACCTGAAATATCACACGTTCCTGGGCTCAAATCCTGACTTAGCCACCTGCCAGCTGTGTGACCTCGAGCAAAGCTCTTCACCTCTCTGAGCCTCACTTTTGCACATCCACAGAATACAGACAACTGTAGCCATCCCAGAGGGTTGCTGTGAGCATTCAGTGACAAAACACATGAAAGAGACTCGGTGAATATGAGTTTCTTATTAATAAAATAGGAAAGCATAAATAAATAGGAATAAGTATTTATTTTTCATAAAATAACATAAATAGCAGCATGTCATTGCAGTCCTGCATGCGTTCTCTGAGCACACACTTCGTGGCCTGCTTGCTGGTTCTGAGACACGCCAGACCTGCCCCACTTTGGGGGTTTGCCTTTGCTGTTCCTCCCCCAGGAACCTTCTTCCCCAGAAGTCTCCAGTGCTCCCTTGAGTCTGTGCTTGAAGGCTTGTTCTGGGAGAGGCTTTTCTGCCCTGAGCCAGAGCAGACGCCCCCCCGGCCGCTGGTCCAGTGCCCAGCCTTGCTGCGCTTCGCAGCGGCGACGCCCGCCGACACGCATTTTATCTCATGTCCGGTGCGTTCCGCATCTGTGTCTCCACCACCAGGGAGAGTCGGCTCACGGGAGCAGGGACCTTGTCCCCGGTGTCCCCCAGTGCTAGAGGAGAGCCTGGCACAGACGAGGCACTCAGGAAACATTTGAGGGCTGTCAAAAAGACAAATCAGACCTGTCGCCGCCCCGGAGGACCGGGGTGTTCCGTGAGCGCTGACCAGGAGGCTCTCAGACGGCAGCAAGCATTCCAGTGGAAACAACCACCGCCGTTCGCTGCACTGAACCCAGGCGCCATCGCGTGGCTTCCTCCCAACAGCCCCACGGCAGAGGTGCCATCGCCAGCCCCATTCAACAGAGGGGGAGACAAGGCTCAGAGAGGAGGCGTGACTAGGCCAGAGTCACTCCAGCAGGGCCAGGATTGGAGCTCAGAGGTGTTGGCCACCATGGCTTGGGCCTTTAGCACCAACACCAAGATGCCCCAAGGAAGCCAGAAGCTCATCACAAAGAGGCGAGCACGGCCTTGCACAGTGGGGTCAGGGAAGGCTGCCTGGAGGCAGCAGCATTTGATCTGGATCTTGGCGGATACATAGGAGCTTTCTAGGTGAAGAGGAGGAGAGAGAAGCATCCAGGTGTTGATCCTGTGGTCTATTCAACAAGTGTTCAGCAAGCACCCTGTGGGCCAGGCAGAGACAACGACCTTCTGGGAGTGAAGCCCTCAGATTCCAAAGGAGGCTGAGATGGAAGAGCCAGTGGCTGTGCCACAGCAGGGCCTGGGCCTGGCTAGCGGAAGTGGAGGAGCTGGTATTGGGCACCTACTGTGTGCTCACGTGTTATTCTCACCATTTGATGTGGAGGGTGCTGTGCCCACTTTCAGATAAGGAAACCCAGGCATCAAGACCACAGGCTCCAGGCTGCCTGTGTTTGGCGATAGGGGTAGGAGAGTGCCCTCCTGCCGCTGCCCAAGAGAGACACGGAGGGGGTGGGGTTTGGGGCTGGGGCCCGACCAGGCTGGGTGGCGAGGTCCGGCCCCTCAGTGGGAGTCTCAATAGCCTCGAGGCGGTATGATCCCCACCCAGAGGGCTCTGGCGCTGTTTGTGTCACTGGCTTTGCGACCTTGAGAAAGCCACTTCATTGCTCCGGGCCTTTGTTGCCTTGACTCCAAGGGGCTAAGTGATGTCCGAGGCCCTCCTTCTAGCCCAGAGGTGGCAGGTTTCTAACCATGGTGAGTTAGGGGTGGTTTAGTTTCCTATCACTGCTGCAACCAATTACCGTAAACCAAGGGGCTTAAAACTGATCCCCGAACGGTCCTGCAGGTCCGAAGTGGGACGCAGGTGTGCTGGGCCGGGGTCGAGGCAGAGCCGCTCTCCTTCGGAGGCTCCAGGGAAGAATCCGTTTCCTTCCCTTCCCCAGCTTCTAGCAGCTGCCTGTTTCCCTGATTCGTGGATTCTTTCTCTTCTGTCCCCCTTTTCCACTTTTAAAGGCGCTTGTGATGACATTGGGCGCCCCCCGTCACCCAGGGTAATCTCCCTGGCGTGCAGTCAGCTGCTTCGCAACCTTAATTCCATCCCCAGCCGCAATCCCCCTTGGCCGCGGAACCCAGCACATTTACGGGCTCTGAGGATTTGGGTGTGGGCGTCTGTGCCCAGCCCTTGTTCTGCCTTCCACACCTAGAATTGGAGACGTTTCCGGAAGGCCTTAGCAAGCTGTCTCCCCTCTTTGGGCCTCAGTTTCCTCTTTTGTGAAGTGGGGGTAATCTTGATGGCCCCCACCACATATGGCTGCTTTGAAAACAAAGCGGGGTGATGTATGTTCCAGTGGGTTATAAAGGGTCAAGCGTACGTGGGGTTAGTTCTCTGCTGCTGGGGTATTTCTGTTGCCGGTGCGGTAGCTGCGGCCTCTTGCTGGGCGCTCATGCCTTTCTGTGCTCCGCTCTGAAAGGCTGCGGCCCGGCCCCCGCCCCCTGCTGTACCCCAGAACACAGACGTGGGTCCGTCTGCAGCGCCTGCTCATTACAATCTCTCACCTCTTTTCACAGAACCCCGGGGGCCCCTGTGATTTGGGAGTTGGGGGATGTCGCTCAAGGATGCCTATTGAGCGCTGAACAATGGCCCCTCATGAGGTCACAGGACCGCTTAGCAACCGCTCAGGCCCTTGGTAACCAGCCCAGAAGTGTTGGTATTTACCCAAAAGAAACTTCGGATTATCTCGATAACACCCAGTTCCTTCCAGAGAACTGCGGGCCCCTCAAAAGCAAGCCCCACCCACTCAGAGCTCTTCCCAGAGCAGGCCTGTTGGGAAGCAGGGGGCCCTGGGTTCCGTCCCAGTTCTGTGCTCCTCTCGGCCTCAGTTTCCCCTGACGTGTGGGGGTCAGACTAAACAAGCACGAAATAGCATGACTACATGTCCCTGTTGGCCCAGAACAGTCCCCTGTTATCAAGACAGTTAAAAGCGTCCTTGTTGTTCTCAGAAGTGTTCCCAGTTGGAAGGTCAATTCCCTGGTCACCCACCTCTCAGGCCACCTCCAGCCTTGATTCCACGTTTCTTCCTCTCCACCCTCTTCCCCAGTTCTGGATTAATCCTGAATAGTTCAGCCTAGATTTCTCAAGGGCCCTCTCTGTGCCAAGCATGGAACTGGATACTTGGGAAACTGAGGCAAACCAGACATGGTTCCTGCTTTCAGGCACTTCCAGTTTGGGAAAGAACACGACTTAAACACCGTGGAAATCTAGGATTGAATCCAGAACTTTGTCATTCTCAGACGCACTTGCATTCTCCCCGCTAAGCTATTTTAGTAAATAATAATACTCCGTAGAATTCCGGTGGCATTTTGCAGTTTCTAAAGCATTCCCCTTATGTTGCCTCATTTAACCCTGACATAAGCTGAGGGTGTGATTGTAACGTATCCCCATTGCACGGATGGGGAACTGGAGGCTGGAGGTCACGGAGAGCAGAGCAGCTGGGTCCCCTTGGGAAGCAACTACCCTCCACGTCTCACCTGAGAAAGGGAGATAATATTAGCACCTGCTTCCCAGAGCTGCTGTGCAAGGCCAATGAGACCACACACAGGAAGTCCTTTAAAAACTAGCGGCTGCTAAAGTGAGTGCCCGCCCCGCGCTGTGTGTGGCCCCGCGGTTGTGTGTCCTGCTTGTTCCCCTGCTCACCTGCTTCTCAGGTGCCCACAGACGTGCGTCTGGGGATGTCCCGGCTCTTGCCGAAGCACAGGGAGCGCGGCATGTTTGGAGTCCCAGCTCTGCCTCAGGGCAGCTGTGTGATCTTGGGCAAGTTCCAGCCTCAGTTTCTTCGTGGTGCAGTGCGCGTGAGAACAGGTTGTTCTGAGGACCTGAGGGAGCGCAGCACGGGAAAAAGCACGTGCCGCCGTGCGCCCGTGGGAGTCTCCGCGTTGTTTGTCTGATGTCAGTATCGAGGCGTCTTGGGGGAAAGGGGGCAGCACCCACAGGTGGGATTTGCCTCCCGCCCCAGGAGCCAGGCCAGCACCCACTCTGGGCGGAAGGCAGGACACCGCCACCTGCTCAAGGTTGGCCTCCAGCCGCATTCGCGATGAGGGGGTTCAGCTGATGAAAGCTGTTCCCTCTGCGCCCCACTCACCTTGCGGGAGGAGAAGGCCTCTCTTTCTTTACAGAGCAGCTCCACAGGGGCAGAACTGTCAGATTCCATGGTGATGCCTAAGTGGTTTCCCGCCCACGCCCCTCGCCAGGGCTGTGAGTCACCAACCGGCACCGGCACCGGCACCGAGGCGGGCCGTGGGAAGGGTGTTTCCCCTCTGGCTGCAGGCGAGCTCTAGGAAGCCAAAACTGGGCCCCAGGAAGGCACAGCGAGGTTCCTCGTGCAACTGTGACATTGTTCAAAATCACTGTTACAGAAAGCCCGAACCGGGCCCCATGATAAGCGTGGCTGCATTCCTTAGGCAACCTTTGGCATTGTTCAAACGCCACGTTAATGTTCACAAATTCCATTTGCAGAGAGCCCGACAGAGCTGGCCCCACCGACCTCGTGTCCTGCTTCCAGCAGCTCAGGCAGGCGCTAGCGTCCCCTTTTCACGGCGGGGAAACTGAGATATGCTGAGGTCACAGGGCCAGGACACCCCCAGCTGTGGCTCTCCGCACCAGCCCTCAAAGCTCCCCTCTACTGGCCGCCCCAGTTAGCTTTTAGAATTGGAGACAGAGCAAAACAGGTAAATATGAGACATTTTATTCTTTTCTTGAGCGAAACATAATTGTGTCCAGTTAAGTCCAGTTGCTGAGCTGGAGGTTTGAAATCTGATTTCTGAGAAAGAAAGGAAAATATATTTCTAAATACGAGTTAGTAGGAAAAGTGTGTTTATAGCAAAATATTTCTTCTTTCTTTTTCATTTCACAAGCCCTATCCCAGTCTGGAAAAATATTTCTTTATGCACAGTTTGGCTGAAGCAGAGCAGGGGAGGTGCGTGTGTGTCACCGAGTGTCCCGGAGGAAGGAGCTGCACAGAGGATCGCTTTGCAAGCAGCGGCAGCGGTGGTCACAGTCCCGCCGAGCTGTCGCGGTTGGCACCCCTGACCCGTCCTCCCTGCGCCCGTGGTATGAGCTGAAAGTCGGCACAGCCGGTCGCCGCTGCCCGGCCCGATCCTGACCCACGCTGCCTCCTGCACTGCGGGCTGCGTCTTGCGTCTTTGCCGACTGAATTCACCGCTTGTTCTTCCATCAGGTGCTCCGACTGAGAGCTAATTAAAAGCCAGAGCTGAGCCCCCCGGGGCTGTGGGGGGAGGAGGCCACGGCAGTATTTGCATAGCTGTTTGGGTATTTCGCATGTCTGCCCTCTCCGGCTAGAGTCCTCCTAACAAGGCACTTGCCCAGGCCAGAAAGAAATCCACAGAAGCAAGAGTGTGGTTCCACACACATTCCACCTACCTCAGACTTGCTGAACGGAAGTTGGGAAAAGCCAGACGGCACTGGCAGCCGCGGGAACAGCAGGCCGGGCCGTGTCCCGCCAGCGACCTTCCCGGTCCGAGCGTCCACTTTGCAGCCAGGCCTTGGCGACCTGCACGGCAGCTCCCCTCTCTCCCGGAACAACTGCGAACCTTCGCTTCCACCATGACCTCACCCAGCACGGATTTCCTAAAAACTTAAAACTCTGCTGCAACTCATTCTGAAGTCTTTGGGGTGACACTGACCCCGCCATCCTCAGAGGAGCGTGTGAGGCGGGCACCGGGTGGCCGCGGGTGCCGGGACAGGTGCGTTCTGCCCCAGCGGGACTCCTGGGCGTGATTTCTGTGTCTCAGAACCCGAAGTCTCGCTGCCTGTCACGGGAGGCTGAGAATGGTCCTTCCGGAAGGGAAAAGTATTTGACACCAAAAGATAAGAGATCTGTACCTCGGATGGCACCAGATCTTTTTAAAAAGTGCCACATAGAAAAAATGTGCTCTCTGCGGGGCAGGGGAGGACAAGTCTACAGAATTGGGATCCAGTTTATTTCTCTGTTAAATATAAACCTAAATCAAAGGGAAAAAATTGCAATTTGTTGCATAGTTAAGTTAATCTTGGGGAGACTGAAAATAACACAGTGTTTCACGGCGAGGTGAGGTGATCTGTGCCTCAGCGAGGTCCCGGCTCTCCAGCGAAATGTCCCGTCACCTTTGCGTGTACTTCAGCTGCAGAAGTGCAGGCGTCTCCTCCGCCTCCCTCGCAGGGGCACGTGTCGCCGTCTTGTTCTCAGCTCCTCCGTTGTCATCGCTCTTTCTGTTGGGACGTCAGCGGCCCTGCTCTTGTGCTGGCCGGCCACGGGGCGCCCCCTCGGGCTGCGTTCCCAAGGCTGTCTTGTGACAGAGGTTGTTTTCATTATTGGTTCCTTGGAATTCTAAGAGAATGTGACCCCACAGCTGAGTATTAGAAACCGTATGGGATTTGGAGTCAGACCATTTTCTTACTGGGGGGCCTTAAGCAGGTGACTCGACCTCTCTGAGCCATGTGGCTTCCTCTCCTGAACTCCAGCATCCCTGGGCAGAATCAGGTGCCCCTCCACAGTGGTCCTCCTCCGCTGTGCTGTGAGGTGTGGTCACCACACTGTGCTGTCCGCGTGTCCAGGGCCCGAGAGCTCTCTGAAGGCAGGGTCTTTGTCGCCCTTGTGCTCTGGTGCCCAGCCCAGGGCCTGGCAAGGTGCAGAGTGCAGGGCATTTGGGTGGGCGGGAAAAGGAAGGAAGGAAGGAAGGAAGGGAAAGTAGGGAAAATGCAAACTTTAAACTCCTCTGCACTCATTCGTTCCATCGCGGTCTAAGCAATGAGGCGTGCTGGAAACGATGGTGCTGCTGCCCCACGTCGCGTTCGGTGCTGAGCACTGGCATCCCCACCCCCTACAGCTGACACATACGAGCACTGATCTGTGTGTGTGAGCTTGTTTACTCGCGATGGGCCCGTGCAGTAGGCGCCACCGTGGTCCTCCGTGTCACAGACGACAAAGCGTGATTCCCGGGGGAGGCCGAGCCTCCCGCCAGGTCGCACAGCTGGCGCGTGGTCGGAACCTGGTCCCCACAATTCCAGGGCGGTGCTCTTAGTGCCCTCGGCACCCAGCCCAGGGCTTGACAAGTAATCGATTTCGAATGAATGAACGAATGAATGAACGAGTTAATGCTCCTCCGTGGCTGTTCTCTCACAGACTCTCAGTCTCTGTCTTCCTGTAATGACTGAAATAAAACCTCGGAGGTTAAACAGGCCTCGGATTCCGTGTCACCCTGGGAAAGTCATTTCTACCTCTCTTAGCGTTGGCTTCCTTCCCACTAAAATGAGAATATTGATATCGGTGGCTTCCTGCCTTCGGCCGGGTCCTCCCAGAAGCCGGCCGTAAGACGAGGATCCCAGTGCACGCGGGGTACCTGGGAGCCACAGCAAGGCTGGCGGGGGAGTGGGGAAGTGAGACAGGAAGGGAGGAGGTGTTACCAAGCAGGTTAATTACGGTCGTGGCCACCGGGCTCGGTCGCGCTGTGGGGCTCTGGAGCCAGTGTGGAACGCACAGCTCACGGTTTCCCCCCCAACGGGCAAGGGAGCTGGGGCTTTCATACCCCGACTCCTAACACCCATCAGTCATTGGTTACGGCTGCTGGGCGGGGGGTGGAACCTGCCCACCAAAGACGGTGCCCGGGCAAAGATGCAGACGCTGTGTGTGACATCGAAGCAGCTCCCCCGCAGTGGTTAGATTTGGGGGATTACGGGTGGGGCAACAACAGCTCGGCACCAACTCTCAGTATCCCTGCGAGGGCGACGGGGTTCGTTTGTATAAAGCTCGGGGAGGGGTCCCTGGCATATACTGCAGCTGTCTTGAGGGGTCTTTCCCCAGCACTCTCTGCATTATACAAGACAGCCGCCTTTGGGACCTGCTCCTTAGAAGCCCGCCACCAGGCTACAGGCAATGGTGTGGTCCTGCTGAGTGCCGGGTGTTGGGATGCAGCTGTCAGCTTGACCAGCAGGGTCCTGGCCACACAGTGTTCATGGCAGAAGACAGATTAGTGAGAAACGACAGCTTCGCCTCTGTGATGATGGGGACGGGGGCAGTGCCCAGAGCATGGAGGACCCTGAGAGCAGCCTCATCCAGCTCCCTCCTTTACAGAGAGGGACTTGTCGCAGGACACACAGCTGAGGGGGGCAGTACCAAGAGTAGACTCCTCATCCAGTGCTCCTCCCAGCTGCCACGGAAGTGGGTATCACACATGTGGGGCGCTGGGCAAACCCTCCAGCTGGGATGCTCAGTGAGTATTTTCGTAACACAGGAAACACATTCAGCAAGCGTCTAAACTGAAAAATTTCCTGGGGAGATTTCCCCCCACTTTAGCACAGAATGGTTTTTCCTTACAAGGGGCTTCAGCTTCCCTGGACAGGGGCTTGGAAAATCTGCACCTGCAGCTTCCCCCGGGACTAATGTTCAGAAGTTTCATGGAACAGATGCATGGGAACAAGGGTCTGTCCTCCCTGCAAAGGGCCAGCTGTGTGGCCTTGGACAACGCGCTCCCCTTCTCTGTGAAACGGCGCCGGTGAATGAAACGGTGGGTGTGGGCATGCGCTGGGAAATCTGAGCCCCCTGCGTCTTATGGGCGGAGGTATTCTCACAGTTGACATTGTGGTTGTTAGAGGTGGTGTGACCGTGGGCCGGCCACGTCCTCTCTAAGAATCCTCTTTCTCCCTGTTGGCTGTTGTCAAACCCTAAATGCCCAGGAATGTGAAGGCAACTCCCTGTGTCTTACCGCCGTAGAATATGACCTATTCGGGCCTGAAAAGACTCACATTCCAAGCCTCGTAGTGGGGAAACTGAGGCCCAGAGAGAAGAGAGGACTTGCCCGAGGCCGTGAGCCTCTGCGACAATCAATTCTGGGCCCCAGAGCTGCTGACTCCCAGCCCACTGCTCTTCGCTACCATCTACCAAGAGCTGTGCCCACCACGGCCCCTCTGCCCCCACCCTTGGCCTGAGCAGCTCTGCTCTCCCCACACCAGACCGGCCCCAGCCAGGAAGTCTGGGAGGACACAGGGGCCGCTCGCTGCTCGGTTCCCGGCTGCTGGAGTGCCGTCTCCGCAGCGAGTCAACATTCCTGCCCCTGAGCTGGTGTGTGGATGGCAGGTGGCACAGCAGAGCTGAGCCTCGGGGTCTGCTTTTGACTCTAAGAAGGCACCATGCAAGAGCACAGCGCTCGCCAATGGGGGCAGCCGATCTGGACTGTGGGGCAGCATTAATCTATTGGCCTTGGGAGCCCTACAGTCTGGGTTCAAAGCGTGGCTTTGCTGCCGTTGGCTGTGCACCCTTGGATACATGGGTTTCCTCTAAGAGCCTCAGTCTACCCATTTGTAAAATGGGGACAATAAGATCAATAGACCATACCTCATCGATTTGATACGCTGGCGGCCTCTTAGAAGGAGAGGATGAAGACGTGGTAGTGGGACTTTGGGGGCTAATTTCTGTCTCTGAGAAGGGAAGCCATGGAAGGCAGGGACCCCAGAAGGGAGAATTCCCGGCATTCCCTGAATGGGGGTCCGGAATGCAGCTGTCCAAGGTGCAGCGCCATCATGCCCTCACGTAGGGGCTGTGGGGCCCCAGCTAGATGGGGAGGCTGATGGCCGGGGCAGGGCCAGGCAAAGCCCTGGATCTGGCCCCTTTCTCTGTTCTGACCCTGGACAGGGGGTGCGTGGGGTGGGCCCCAGGGAAGGAGGAGGGGTCTAGCTAAGGTGGGTGAGAGGGCCGGGCAGGGAGCCTGAGGGCTGGGAGGGAAGGGGTGTGGCGAGAGGGAGCTCAGCCTGCGGGGGGCTGATCAGACAGTGAACCCGGCTCTGGGACAGCTGGGTGTCACTCGAGGACGGGGGGCAGTGGGGTGCTGGGAAATGGGTGTGGAAGAGAGTTCACACCCAGGGAGCCCCGTGCCAGCCGGCCTCTGTGCGAACATGCCCGTGCGCTGGCACGTCGTCCCGTGTGCATGTTTGCTGCAGAAAAGGGGTACCCAAAACCCCAGCCCCACCAGTGCTGACATTCGGGGACACTGCATCTCTCACCATTGTACCGTTTTTTATGCTGTAAATATAGCAAGTTCTTGCTGGGTCCTATAAACTGACACCCTGTTTTACTTCAGTCCTCTACTCGGCATTTTTCACGTGAGATTATTAAGATATTTTCCTGGGTCATTAAAAATTATTTGAAAACATGATTTTTTTGATAAACGCATACTATTCCATCCTATGGCTGCTCAGTCATTCACATAACGAATCCTCTGGGATTAGACATGGGTTATGTCCAGATTACTGCCATGATTTAAAATGACAATGATAACAGCACCATAGTGAATATGATTAAATATCGTTTGCATTTCCAATGACTGCCATTAGCGTCAATTCCTAAAAAGTTAAATTACTGGGTCAGAAACTGCACGTTTTTTCCTTTATGTGTGTTCATCATATTTGATACATACAAAAGAAATTATGTAATATACGTGTTGGTTTAGTAATACAGTGTATATCGTGAACGCACCACCCAACCCAAGAACCGGAATGTCACCAGTAATTTGCATATTTCTGTCCCATCCCAACCCCCTGCATCTCCCAGAGGAAATGACGATTTCCTGCGTGTTTAAAGACAGCTTTATCTCACGGGAGCCTATGCTCACACCACATACTGTTTAGCTTTGCTGTTGTCTTCCTCCTTCAGAGCGGCATCCTCCGGGATGTGACCTTCTGAGACCTGCTTCTCGTGGGCAGCGCTGTGTTGCTCGGACGCGTCCGTGAGACTGCTGCAGCTGCGTGCACGCGCTTTCCCTGCCGTGCAGTATTCCCCGGCAGGAAGCTATGGCAGTTTGTTGACTCGTTCTTCTGCGGGTGGACACGCAGGTTGTTTCCAGAGTTTGGTTCTTTCAAACAACGTTGCTGGGAACATTCTTGGCCACAGTGCCACTCGCCTGGACAAGGAGCACAGGAGGGAAGCAGGTTCTGCAGGCGGGGCGGGATCACCGAGGCGAGGTGTCTGCAGGACGCGCCGATGGGTTTGGAGAGGGCCGCCAAGAGCGCCATCTCGGGGGCTTGGCTGCGCTGCGGCGCGCTCGGCGGGGGCTTCGCTGCCAGGTCAGTGATCTGGGCTCCTGAGCGCAGGTGGGACAGAAACATGGTTTGTGAAGGGAGCCTGCTCTACCTCCTCACCTTGGTGCTATTGAGTCTGAGCTTCCCAGAGTGTGGGTCACGTACACTTGATGCTACCTGAGAGGACATTAGGTGGTATTGAATGAGAGCGCATCCCCTGGTGGAAAAACTCGCTTGTTTTCAGTTCTCTTTCAGTCTTCCAAGACACGTAAGGCAAAAGGTCCTGCCTGGAACGAGTATATCTTCATAAAACACCCTCCCCCAAATATTTGCCGAACTCTGAGCAGAGAGCGGACTGCGGGGGCAGGGCCCCAGGCGGCCAATAGGAGCTACCAAACATGCGGGCATCCTGTTGGTTTCCATGCATTTCTTTGTGCGGTCATTTCATTTGTGTTGAGTGGGGCACTCAACCGCGGTTTTCCACTGATGGTAGTGATAAAATTTTCCTTTTAAGATAAATGTGTTTAAGCTTAAATCAAGTAGGTTGAGGAAAAAAAATGAGAGTCAAGCCGAAGATCAAATCAAAAACGCAATTCCTTTTACAATAGTCTTAAACAAAATTAAATATCTAGGAATATATTTAACGAAAGATGTAAGAGACTTATACAGGGAGAACTATGAAACACTAAAAAAAGAAATTGTAGAAGATGTAAACAGATGGAAAAACCTACCTTGTTCATGGATCGGTAGAATCAACATCGTTAAAATGTCCATACTACCTAAAGTGATCTA
>CAUYSK010002732.1:0-13041 GCA_963575035.1 Avahi laniger | reverse complement strand
TGCTTACCCCAGAACTACAATCAGAGATTGTGGCTAGACTCTGACTGTCATCTACTAGTGATAGAAACATGTTCCTTGTGGAAGTTCATAGCCCCACAGATTATTAGGGACCATTTTGGTTTTCTGTACTGTGTGGTTCTTTTTTGCCACAGGCTCTAAATGGTTTTTTTTCAATTCCTAATACTTCTTATTATACTGATTTCTTTAGGGTCAATAACCTTTAATTTATATATCTTATTTTCATCTTCGGTTTAGTTTTCTGTTTTTTTGGTACAGAATGATCATTGCTTTTATTAAACAAGTTCAGTTGTTTTGGGTACAACAGCCAGGAGGGAATGGTGGAGATAGACCCATCATCACAGGAATATGTCAGTTTCCTTCATCTCCTATTTACTATCCAGATCTGGGACTATTTTCACATGAATCCAGAGTCTCTGTGTTTTTTTTCTCATATGTAGTTAACAATCTGAATGACACGTTCTTTATAGTACCACAATAATTCCGTCCATTACATCACTTAATTTATGGGAGTGCTAACACCAAAATCGATAAACATTATTTCTGAAATGTCAAGAGTGTTAATGGTGTGATTAAAAAAGAAAAAGATTCTAAAATCTCTCTGCACAGAGCCTTTTGATATACTGTTGTTGAGGCGCACCTAACCCAAGCTGCGATATGGAAGACTTAAATCATTAAGACTCTGTCAACTTTAAAAATGTGTGTTGGAAGCTATTTTTAGCTGCACGAATCTTTTGTGCCATATTGTGGAATTCTGCTAGCAGAGAGAGGGAGAGACTACATGTCTCAGAGAAGATCGTCTCAGGTTGTTTTGAGACATATCAACAGTTGCTAAGGAACCGTCGCTAATGCTTCTGGGAAATTCTATAATATTTCACTTAGAAATTGGAAGAAATTTCTATAAAGCAAAGCTTCTTAGACAAGGAAAGCATATGAAGGGTGATATTAGGGAACAGTTTCAAACTGGAAAAGTATTTTAAAGTTTTCTAGAAGATTGAGTTTAAATGGGGTTTCATAGTACTGTAATCGCCTCTTACAGAATCCTGGAAGCTTTCATTTACATCTGATTTTAGAACAAGTAGCATTTTAAAATCTGGTCACATTTCAGTTTATTTTCTATGATTGATGCTTTAAAATGGAGATTAGCACTTCTTTTCACACAGAGAATTAATTAGCATGCTAGGATGGTGTTTCCACTGATTCCCTTCTCTTTTAGTGAAAAGCTATATTAATAGTAAGCATTTAATAGGCATTGACTGTTTACTAGGTCCTACAGAGACATCATCTTGGCATGTAATGGTATTATAACCCCAATAGTCCTCTCTTATTAGTCACAAACCTGTTTTCCTAAGGTTCGTGTTGCAGGGAGTCAGGCCAGCAGCCTAACACCAGCTCAGCTGCACCATCCTGAGGACTGTCTGGCCAGTCACTGGCAACACCTTTACGCCCATTAGCTGTTGTCTGCCTGGCCACAGAGAGTAGTCCTTACTAGCATTACTTGTAGCCAAGCTGATTTTAACTGTACTATTTGATCTACACACTTTATTACTTCTGGACTTATTATTAAAATCTGGGGAGGGAGTAGAAATGATTGATTTTTTTTCTCTTTTTCTTTCTCTCTCATGCATAAACATTAAATGAGCACCTATTATGAGCAAGTCACTGTGGTTAGTGCTGTGGATAGAACACAGTTAACACACAGTCCTTGCCCTCTAAGAAGTTATATTCTGGTGG
Source organism: Avahi laniger (assembly GCA_963575035.1). NCBI lineage: Eukaryota > Metazoa > Chordata > Mammalia > Primates > Indriidae > Avahi > Avahi laniger. Next base: position 11,289 of record CAUYSK010002732.1, on the reverse strand, counting down.
GGAGACAGCTCTGCAAATAAGCAATTACAAAATAGCAGGATAAGAGCCACCTTAGAGGTGTGTATGGAGCCAGGGAAGGACGAAGTGCAGTTTTCTACTTGGGAGAATAAGCAAAGGCCTCATGGATGCAGGAATTCTAATAGGAGTTAGTGGTTCACACACATGGGGCAGGGGCTAAGAGGGAGTGAGCAGTGTGTACAGGGTCCCGAAGGCATGGCCAGGGAATGAACACCACTCAATCCTCATGCTGGTGCCTGGGAGCATGGGAGAGGGTCAGGGAAGGAGGACAGGTGGGCAGTGAATATGTCAGGTTTCAGTCTGAAATATCGGTCAGTTCTTGACATGCTCAGGGCTGAAGAATGACCAGTTGCACCAAAGTTAGGCAAGCATGAAAATGAGGTTTATTGAGGAGAGAAAGACTAGATTATAGAGCAAGAGCAAGATAATAGGCTTACAGAGTCTGATACATATGCCACAGATGACTACCAGATCCATTGTCACAGCAAAGGAAGAGCCAAATGAAGTGCGCAAAAGAGGGGTTTGCTATGATCTGCCTCTTACTGTATAGTGCCCAGATAGGGACCTCCCTCCTGGTTCGGAGGTCACCATGGAACCACTTTGATTGGATATTTGGGGGTCACATGACATGAGCCTTAACTACGCATGTGGGTTCTAGGTCACTTTCTAGACTTTATGGTACCCATGCTGCTTGGCCTGTGAGCTAGAGAGTCCTTTGCATTCTTTCGCAGCTAGCTCGCAGAGCTCTGATTGGCAGATTCTTGGGTATTCCCTCCTCCCCCAGGTATGCAGAATTAGGGTTAGGCAGGACCAAAATGGGGGCAATAGCACCCACTTTCATCCCTAGGAGATCGGGAATCCCTTGCTATCTACCTGACAGACACATCACGGAAGGCTTTTATTATTATGATTATTATTATTATTATTATATATGCAGGAATTCTCTCACTTCTTTTTAGACAGTAGAACTTCTGTTTTTTGGTAAGAAGACTATTACAGTGGGCCAATAATAATAGGGGTGGAGAAGAAGGAATAATATTAGGAAGAAATAGGAGGAGGTAACAGTCTGTAAGATTTGGTAAAGGGACTGGGAGGGGATGGTGCAGGTTGAGGCAATGTGTGATACAAGCCTCCCCCAGCACACATAGCTTCTTCCCCTCAGGTTTCCATCTCCCTTATGGCCTCGCATATACGCCATGCTGTTTCCCAACTCCAGGCCTTTGCTTCTGTGGTTCTCTGCCTGGAACACTCTTCCCACGTGGCCTGGTTATCCTTTCCCCACTAGCTGGCTCTCTTCTGGGCCCTGGTGATGCCTCTGCATTTCTCTGTTCGGCATGCCCAGCTGGAAACTCTTCAAGGATATCTCTCTCGCTGAAGTGCAGCCTCCTCTACAGTATGGGCTAGATTTTGGTCTGTTTTGTGTAACATGCATAAGCAGCATGTAACCTCTGCATAAGTGAGGGCTAATCAATGTTCATTGGTGTGAACGGATCTGACAGAGCTTTTGAAAAAAAGCTATGCATGTACATTTTTTGTCTTCAAGTTGAAGATCAGGTACCAAGCACAGTGATAATTTAAAAGACACCCAGATGTCAAATAATCACAGGGATGGGGCAACCCAGGCAACATGTCTTGGTGTTGCCACCGTCTGTTCACTCTGAGGCTTTTCCAACAGCTCAGGGAATCCAACAGCCAAGGCAGCCCCAGGCCATTTGACAGGGCTCAGAATCCACACTCTGGAGATGGTTCAAGGATGTGGCAATGTAAGATGTAGACATGCAAAAATATATTTAGAAATAAGTAAAAATAATGAAAGCAGTGAGCAAATGGTAAGTACCAAATGAACGATTCAGACTGTCATATGCTGGAGGAATATAGTGAAAATACAAATGGCCGATAGCCTTTGAGTATATCGTTAGCAAACTCAGCATTAATTCCGAATCTGAAGCCCTGACTTTGCACCCTAATTAGAATATTAAGCACAGAAACATTTTGCTAGTCTTTTAGTGAATGTGTTAACCGAAAATCTTGTATCAGAGTTGCATTAAAGGTCATGCTTGAAGTAGGCCAAAATGTGATATTGATTAGTGCATTTCGTCCTATGTTAGAAAAACAGAAGTTAGAGAAAATGTCTGATGGTTTGAGAAATATTTCCTCAGTGTTATAGAAAAAGTAGCAGCTTTCTTGGTGATTTTGTGCTTGTTTTAGCTGGAATGATACACTTAAGCAAATTATTGGTCATCACAAAGTCCATAATACAATGTCATGGAACATATTTTGTTGTGAAGGTAAAAGTACTTTGTGTATATGGAGGAAAACTCAGTTATTAATACTAGACACCTACCTTTAGACCAACCCATTAAATAATATATATGTGGAGTCAAGATAAATGTCTGCTACCATTTTTCCTCTGCCTTGGCAAGACAGGATATAGTTTGTGATACACAAACTTCCCAATTTAAAAATGGAACTAAATAAATGAGAAGTAGTATAACATAATGGTTAAGAGCATCTGATTTACAGCCAAACTGCCTGGATCAAATGCTGCCTTTTCCAAATTAGTTGTGAAAAACTAGAGCAAGGTACTGAGCCTTTCTGTGCCTCAGTTTTCTCATCTGTAAAGTGGTAACACTAGTAGTACATACTTCATGAAGTTGTTACATGAATCAAATACAATAAATAAATACAAACTGTTTAGAATTGGTCCTAGCACATAGTATGCTAGCACACAATAAATATTAGTTATTACTATTAATGATCTTATCTCAAGTTGATAATAAATGTAGTCTCCATTAATTTATTCACCAAATTCAAATTAACACTGCTATGTGGCCAATAGAAGATACAAGCTCAAGTAATAAACAATGTTATATTAAAATGGAGATAGATTCATATTTTTTTGCCATCAAACAGTCATGATTTGGTAGACCATCTGGTAGTGATTATAGCTTTATGGAAATCTGCCACTGAGGTAAATAGCTACCAACATGAAGATTGCCCCAGGTTCAGGAAAGTAGAAGACATTCTTCAGGATTTCAAAGGCACATCAACTGTGCGGTTGCACAGGCATGAGTGGAACCGTACACACCAGGATAACAATCAGGGTATATTGTTCTTTCAGGTTTCGAAGAAAACAAGCATCATACTTAAGAAATTTAGTCACACTATCCCTGATACAGTCCTAAGAATAGCGTCATAATTTATATGCCATATACTTGCTTTTAACAAGGCATTTAATTCTGTTAGGCAAGTTGGTAGGTTAGAAAATCCTGCAAAGACAGGCAGCCTGGGGAAGTTTATAAGCAACATTTGTTTACTCTGTGAAAAAATGATGGTGAGAGTTATAAATGCAGACGAGAGATAGCATATGCATTTACAGTGACTAATAGCACCAAACAAAGCTATATTCCTGTACCATTATCATTTGCTATCTGTTTTTTTGTTTGTTTTAAGATGCCCTTTGTTGCCTTCAAAGATTGCAATTCAGGTATCATGAAGGTTAGGTCAGATAAGAATGCATGCAATCTCTACTGTATCTAGGCAAAAGCAAATGATTATTTGGAATATAAACAATCTTATTACATATTGTCCATGTGTCAGTGTCTGCACACTTGTGGCTCATAGTCAGAATGATGAATAATAGTGGTTAGGTTGGTTTGCTAAGTTGTGCATCACTTTGGTCATATTATCAATCCCTAAGCAGAGAAAGACACTCTGAAATTTCTATGGATCACCCCTGAAAGTTAGAGATAAGTTTCATCACTCAGTGGCATCATCTCTTGCAATCAATCAGCAATAACCAACAAATAGAGATTTAGTGGTGGTGTGTATAGAAGGCACTGTGAGAAACAGCACTGTTCAGGAAACAGAAATCTGTATATCTTGGCCTCCTTTCTCAAAGATGGGGTGATAATACACAGATTACACAGAAAAATTAATCAATAATAATAAGTCATATAATAAGACCTTTATAGTTTTATGTAGGTGCTACAGGCAGTATATGATAAAGTGCCAAGTCAGTGATTGAGGTTATAAGAAGAGAGTTTATTTATTGTTAGCTGAAATGATTCTAGAAAGATTGAGAGAGAGAGAAAGAAGGATGGGAGAGAGAGATTGGCAAGCTTGATATTATCTTAGAATGTTTGGTAGAGGGGGGAAAGATATAAAGGAGTATTCCAGATGGGGGGACCAGCACAGAGGCGAGGAAACACTAGGTATACCAGGAGTAGAAAGCAAACCGGAATAACAGGAGCATAAAATGCAAGCAGAGTCAGGCATCTAAAACTGGGAACTGCATATCCTTGAGATGTGCAGCAGCAGGTCAGGGTGTGACAGGACACAGGGCGACTGTGGCTAGAGGGAATATGAGCAACACAAGCATCTTTGTTGTCACGTTCACTGCTATGTATTTAAGGCTTAGAATAGTCCCTGGCACACGGTGGGTGCTCAATGAAGCTTTCACTCTTTCCTGTGATTAGCAGTGCTCTGATAGATGATAAGGCTGGAAAAATAGTTGGAGCCAGCTAGTAGGGAAATCAAATAGAAGGCCATGCAATTTAAACTTTATTATGTGTTTGGGTTTTTCACCTTGGGCTCACAAATCCCCAGGCTTCGGGGACTATGTGAACCCCGCGGAGCACAGGCAGAAGCCTGTGTGCATTCTGCGTTATTCTGAGGTCCGTAGCTCTCATTGGATATTGAAAAGGATCCATGCCCCACAAAGGTTAAGCTTTACTTGATGAACCAAGGGGTAATTAGGAATAATTTTGAACAAGAGAGTGACATCAAATTGGTAATTGGGGCTGTGAATCAGGTATGCACGTGCAGGTTACAGGAGAGAACAGAAAGAATGAGGCAAAGAAAAGCCGGAAGGAGGCTCTGGCAGGCTGGAGGGAGAGAGATGGTGTGGGAGCCGGGCAGTGGGACTGACTGTCTTCAAGGAGAGAGAGAGAAAGGAGGGCGTTTAAAGGAAAGCTGTGTTGGCGGTGGGGGAATACTGAGAAAATGCTTGTGGAGAAGGTGGGGGGGAATGAGGGGCTGTGAAAGTAGAATCAGTTTCCAAAGAAACCCGTCAGTCAGCATTTATTAATTCAAGCCTCTTAAGTCTTCCCCACTTTAATGTCAGATTTTCATGTAAGGACACTATTCCTGTCACAAGGGGAAGTCAGACCTTCCTTGAAAGCCCTAATTGGAAAAATTGGGACACCTGCCCCCATATATTGAAAATAAGGACATCTGTTAATTGTAAACTGCAAACTTACATGAATGCTGAAATTAAATTAGTTTCTTTGAAAATTATTATTTTATAGTTAAATTTGTGGAAGTTGAAATTTCTTCAGATATTTTTGGTACCCTTGTTTTGTAGGTATTTAGTCGACCAATAGCATAATTAAGCCCTTGTACTCTCTCAATGTAACACACTCCCAAGTGAAGAAATTTCAAGTTTTGTAGGTGTTCCAGAAATGATTAGAGCCCCTCATTGTGTCAGCGAAAATTAGTTTGGGTTAATTATATGTAATGGAAGAGAAAAATGTGCCAGCTGACTATGTAGTCAAAAAAATCTTACACCTTCCCCTCAGGTAAGACAATGATTTGGGAACCAGTAAATTAGGAGAATGCCCACATTTGCCCTTGATCACCTGAGTCAGTAGAGAAAATGAACTCCCTGGGTTCTAAGTTAACTCCACCCAGCTGTTTGCAGATCGTCACATGTGGAAAGCAGAATTCAATGGGGAACTGTGGAAAGGAAATGCTGTCTCACAAGGTAAAAGCACTTTGCTTTCCAAGCAGATTCCAAATGAATCCAGCTGCTGCTGCTTTGGCAAGCCACAAAAGGTTTCAAAATTAAAATGGTCTTGGCCCCGTTGTCTGACAGAGAATATGGCTGGAACAGAGCTACTGGGTATGGCTTCTGCTGCCTTACCCTATGCCAGAGCCCTTCACAGCCAGCCTGGTACCTTCCTTGCCTGTTTGCACTGTGGCAGGTATTCTAAGGAGTGTCTGGGCACCTACTGGGTGATGGATGGCTCTCTGGCGGTCTCTGGTGGTGAACATTATATGTGTTTCTAGAGGGAACAGAAGAATACTTGATTCTGTTAGAGCCAATGCAAAAACAAACATTTGAACAAATATACTAAAATTCCCTAGCATGAACCTAAGTTCGATACTAACTTCTAGCTATAACTCAGAAGGATCACTACTATATATTGTTTATATGTAACACAGAATAGTATTTTAGAGTGAGTTGTCCATATGGTATTTAAATTTCTATCCTTGGGTGGAGGAAGAGGAAGAATTTGTGCCTTTAAAGTCAGTTCATATTTGTTCTCATCCCCCTCTACCACCCCCCACCACCAGTTCCCCAAAACTCACATTTCTCTAATGGTTTTTTCTAACAGACAATTCCCAAGATGTGTCTGTGTGCATGTTTGTGGTTATATATAATTGTGTTAACTTCTTGATTGCCAGCTCTCTATAGATCTGAACATTAAATCTTTTAATTATCACAGTTATAAATGTCCATATTAGCAACTTGCTATCTTGTTCTAGTAAGTGAATTGGAGATATCGAGTTGTTATTTTAAAGACAGCTGGTGTATATGCGTCAACACATACATTTCCACACTGTATGCTACATGAGAGTTCTTTTTACTTCTTCTCTTTTTCTTTTTAATTCTTGGTAGACCATGTATAATCAGTGAAATAAACATCATCAGTTAGTCAGTTCAGTCTTCCCTGAAGTATTAGTATTCTAGACAATCCTATTACCAAAGCATTATTTTGATACTTTATTAAAAGTCCTACAGCTCTAGCTTTGCTATACTCAAACACAGCTTTATGCAATTAGGATTATAATGGAAGCTTTATTACAATGATACGTAACTTGCATCATCCTAATAAAAGTTCCTGTACATAGCAATGCTTTAATAACATTGTTTCTGTAACAGTGATTCCTTAGTAATGGAGCTTTTCTCTTGGCAACTTCATTATTAGGAAATGATTTCAGTAATAGAAATGCAAATAAAGATTTTGAAAGGAGCATTTTATGCATGGCACTATTATACTGACCTGGTATCTTTTCATGCATTACATCTAATCATTATAAACCTACCATGTAGATTATAGTTACGCTTATTATTATCCTGTTACATTTTAACAATTGTGTCCTTCCATTTTATTGAAATTAACTGTTATTTTAAAATAAAATTCAAGGGTTAAAATAATTTAAATTTTAATTAAATTTTGTTCCTAAAGCATTAAAAATGTTTTACAAAACCTCTAATTTTTGTTGTATTAGGAATTGAGTGGACCAATGGCATTCAAGCTAGAGTATATGTACCTTTAGGTGTTCATGAAGACTTTTTAGAAACAGGGTCTCACTCTGTTGGAGTGCTGTGGCATCAGCATAGCTCGCAGCAACCTCAAACTCCTGGGCTCAAACGATCCTCCTACCTCAGCCTCCCAAGTGGCTGGGACTACAGGTGTGCACCACCATGCCCGGCGAATTTTTATTTATTTATTTTGTAGAGACAGGGGTCTTGAACTCCTGACCTCAAGTGATCCTCCTGCCTCTGCCTCCCAAAGTGCTAGGATTACAGATGTGAGCCACCTGCTCGGCCTGCGTCTTCTACTTCTATATGCACCCTCTCATGAAATCCACCTGTTTGAGAAGGCGCTTGTGGTTGAGATTTTCCTTTTTTACCTTCCCATTTTGCCTTTCTCCCAGCGTACAAAGGAAAGACACACCTCACATCCATCCCTTACCATGACATATTGCTTAACCAGAGCACTGAACAAAGTAGCAATTTGACAATCCCTTTACTTAAGGCATCCCCAGGCTCCAATCTGTATTTTTAAGTCAGAATATGTAGAGTAGTGATTAAATGCCTGAGCTGTGGACCAGAGAATCTGTGTGTAAATCCAGATTCTGCAACTTACTAGCTATGTGACCTTGAAGAGTCATTTAAGCTTTCTTTACCTAGTGCCCGCTTCTAAAAATGAGGATAATAATAATAGGGTATTATGAGGGTTAAGTTGATTCATACACATATGAAAAAAGCACATACTATGTAAAAAGTGTATGCTATATAATGCTATTAACTATTGATTTCCGAAAATATTTTACTTTATATGTTTATTAGTTTATCAAATTTTATAATATATTTATGTTGTTTGGATCAACTGAGAACTAGCAATAATTATAATGACAACTCAATCAGACATCTAAGTTAACACTTAGAACAAAATGGTGACAGGAAATTTTAAAGCATAAACTCCTTTATATATTTTTTGTTACAAGATGATCAATAAAAAGCTTTTAAGCATAAAATATACATTAGGGTAAAGTTCTTTGAGAGAAGCAGAATGGGGATATGAATTCAAGGAGAAAAATGTAAAATGTCTAATTGTTCATATATTTTTAAAATGAATGATGGTTGGTATTTATGTTCAATTGAATGCATTTAAAAGAGTGATGTAATAGTTGTACTTAAAATCGTCAATATGTACAATGCACTACAACTATTTAATGAAGAACTTTAGAGGTCAACTTCTGTGCCTTGGAGTATATAGATATGTATTTTTAAAATGTAGGTATATGCAAGCAAGTTCAAAGACATTGAAGTAAAAACACTGATTTGTAGAAATGAAATGTAAATGAAAGTAAAGGTATAAAATTATCTTTATAATGTATGTTTTTCTGAGTACTGGCTATGCTTAAGAACAATATCATCCTTGTCAAGTTGGTAAACTAAGTATATTATAGAAGTCTGAAGTTCCCTTGCAGAAAGTTGGTTTGTCTCTGTGTGGACTAATTAGACTGAAATATCTCCAGTTTCACAGAAGTCAGTGCCTAAAAAACACATGTACTTCCAGGTGGAGTGGCTCATGCCTATAATCCCAATTGCTAGGGAGGCTGAGGCAGGAGGATCATTTGAGTCCAGGAGTTCAAGGCTGTAATGAACTATGATTGTGCCACTGCACTTTAGTCTGATGACAGAGTGAGACCCTGACTCTAAAACAAACAAAGTACTCCCAAGTTGATTAGCAATTCCTGGGAGAAAGCCCTTGCCTTTGACTTTGAAGGGGGTGCTGGGAATGTCCTTTGAACTATGTGTGGAAGGGTGCCCTCTCTGAGGGGATCCCTCCCCTGAGGCAGGAATGGAGAGGCTGGACTGCTTGGATGGATGCTCTGTGTCAGTTTCTCTTCATGCTGGAGATGGCAGCTGTTGCTACTACTGAAGGAGCCCCAGCTAGGACAAGAAAGAATAAATAGACCTCTTAAGAGGAACATGCTAGAAATGAACTATTTTCTACTAAAAAAAAAGTGTTGAAGAAAGTATACAGGCCATGAGGGGTGTTTACTGCTGATTATGTGAGTTTGACATGCACAGTTTTGACTTCATCTTTGCTTCATGCCATGCTTCAAGTTGAATGTTTGGAGGCTACTTTCTTACTGGATTAGTTTCATGTCAGCATATCCCTTGTTGTAACTGTAATGGGTGTACAATTTTATGTGCTGGTTTTTACACTTGTTATTTTTCAGACCCTATCCAAGGAAAATGGAGCTTTTTGGAGGAGTGATAATGTTAATACTGTAGCCATTTTTATACCAACTGGCACATAATCTGAGCAGGTTGATGAGCTTTAATTAATGTGACTAGCAATGGCCTATTTTCACGGCCCTTTGAGACCCAAGCACCGTCAGCTGACTATACTATGCCATTTCATAGAAAAGACTTGAGCATCCATGGGTTTTGGTGTCTGTGGGGAGTACTGGAACCAATTTCCATGGATACCAAAGGACAGTTGTACCAGCTTCTTGGAGACACATTAGACAATGCAGGCCTGCTCTTAGAGATCAGGGCCTTGGCAAATTATGTTTGAAAAATTGCTAACCCTTGCCCTGGCCAATCTGAAAAGCATCTTCCAGGGACATAGTGTGTTTATAAGCATTCGAGAAAGTCACCCAGCCCCACTCTGAGCCCTCACCCTCTCCATACGTTCCCCGTGTCAAGTCAGTAATTCCCAAGACTCGCATCCTGTGGCCACGTCATAAGTGGCATAAAACCTAAGCTAGTTGCCTAGAGTCCTTACGGCACCTACGCTGGGTTTTGGTGAAGTATTTCAAAGGTGGGTTCAGTTCAGGGTTCAGTTCTTACATTAAGACAGTGAGGGATGAGTAAAGCAGGTTATAGTGGTGGCAATATAAATTAATCTTTTTGGAGGAAAATATGATAATGTAGATCAATAGTCATATAAATATTCCCACTTTTTTTACTCATTCTAGAAATTTTATTATAAGGAAATAATAAATAAGGAAGAATATATAATATATGCATAATTTATAATAGTATAAAACTGGAAAATGATCTAAATGTCTAACAGTAGAACAATGTTAAAATCCATTATGACGTATTAGCCAGATGGAAAATTATGTAGCTAAAAAGAAAGTTATAAGGATTCTACAAAATATAGAAAAGTATGTATGAAATAATGTTACCAGGTAAGAGGAAAAATTGAACCACAGGATTATATATTTACTGTGTACGTAACTATAATACATAGATATCAGTACAATTTGAGAAGAAATCAACCTTTAAGAGGAAGGGGAAAAGAGCTCAGGTATGACCCAGCGTGAAGCAGTCGTGAGCTTTATTGAACATTGCTGGTCTGAACAGCCAGAGCTCAACCTTCAAATTCATCTCATGGAGTTCATGTGGAAAGCCTGTATCTTTCCTGATGTTAGTTTTCTTTCTGGGTCTTAGATTCTCTTTTTAGGTCCTAGACTTTCTTGCCTAGAAAATACTGAACTAGATCCAAACTATAAAAATCAATTCCTAAAATTCCGACAGAAGCTAGAGAAATGTAAGAAACGTAAGAAATTGATATGATCAGGAAATGGTATTAGACCATACATTTTTTTAATCTTGACATTATTAAGTTGCTTAAAACCTTAATAAAATATTTAGAAATAAGAAATTTCTAATTTTGCCCTTGTGTATCAGTTCATTCCTCTCTTCAATGCTTACTTGCAAAATACCAGAATACAAGTATTGTCTGGAAAGTTCTTATATTTACATATGAGATACAAGTAGAACTACCATTTGACCCAACAATCCCGTTACTGGGCATCTACCCAAAAGAACAAAAGTCGCTCTATGAAAAAGACATCTGCACTCGAATGTTCATAGCAGCACAATTCACAATTGCAAAGATGTGGAAACAACCCAAGTGTCCATCAATACATGAGTGGATTAATAAACTGTGGTAT
>CAUYSK010002730.1:0-10358 GCA_963575035.1 Avahi laniger | reverse complement strand
CTTTAAGAAACAATGGTGATATAGCACCTCTTATATACTCCTGGAAAGGGCTAGAACACATTCTACTAAGTGAGGTATCCCAAGAATGGAAAAACAAGCACCACATGTACTCACCATCAAATTGGTATTAACGGATCAACACATAAGTGCATATATAAGAATAATATCTATTGGATGTTGGGCAGGGGGGAGGGGGAAGGAGGGAGTAGGGGACGGGTATATGCATACACAAAGAGTGCGATGTGCACCGTCCAAGGGACGGACGCACTTGAAACTCGGACTTGGAGGGGTGGAGGGGGGTAAGGGTAACATATGTAACCTAAACATCTGTACTCCCATAACATTCTGAAATAAAAAAAAAAAAAAAGAATTGCCCCAAATCTCTGCCTGCATTAGGAAGTAATTTGCAAGGTCCCTAAACTCATTTCACTCTGCTGATTTTCCTGCCTACTCAACATTAATAGCTGTTGCTCTAAGAAGCAGCATGGCTCAGATATTAATATTCCAATTATTTATATTAATTTTATATACTTAAAAGTTTAACTCCTTTTTTCTGGGGAAATTAGAGTTATGTCAATGGTTATATTTATATTTTCATCCACTAGTTCTTTTACTTTTTAACCCACAGATTAATTTAATTTATACATTATCAATCATATTAAAGAGATGTATTGCATTTTGTAGTTAATTATTTTTAAGTCTACTGTGAGCATCTTTCGTTATCTGGATGTTACTTATAATGATTTCAATACATGCAGGGTTTGCTTGAAGAGTTTCTTTAAAATGACTTGTTATGAAAAAATGTTTTTCTAGAGAGGCTTTCTTGAGTCAAATATTGAAGTTTTGGGTCAAATGATCAGAATTTAAATTCTGGGTCCACTATAAATCATCAGTGCATAAATATTTAAAGCATTCCAATTGAAATATAACATGACCTGCATATGTAATTTCTTAGTAGCTACATTATAAAGTAAAAATAAACTGACTTTAATAGTATGTTTTATATAACTGACTATGTCAAAATATTATTGCCGGGCGTGGTGGTTCACGCCTGTAATCCTAGCACTCTGGGAGGCCGAGGTGGGCACATTGTTTGAGCTCAGGAGTTCGAAACCAGCTTGAGCAAGAGCGAGACCCCTTCTCTACCAAAAATAGAAAGAAATTAATTGGACAGCTAAAAATATATAGAAAAAAATTAGCCGGGCATGGTGGCTCATGTCTGTAGTCCCAGCTACTTGGGAGGCTGAGGCAGGAGGATTGCTTGAGCCCAGGAGTCTGAGGTTGCTGTGAGCTAGGCTGACGCCACGGCACTCACTCCAGGCAGGGCAACAAAGTGAGACTCTGTCTCAAAAAAAAAAAAAATTATTATTTCAAGCTGTAGTCGATATAAAATTTTTGAGATACATTCAACTTCCTTGAAATGTCATTGACGGATTGTTTTACTTGCTTATTTTTCAAGTAAGGGATTCATCATAGGAGCAATGGAAGTAGTATCCATTCTCACATCCTTATTAATAGCGACTGATTGCTGAAGATTTGACATAGATGAAGGTACAGCTGCCATAGTTTTACTTGAATTGGAGACCTTTGTGTGCCCAATTTGAATACAACCAATTTCTTTTTACTTTTTACATGTTTTCACAATCTTTTAATAATTTTAAACAGCCAGTGGTTATAGTTACAGATAAAAGTATAGAAACTAATGCAAATGTAGATAAATGACCATTTTCCTTACAAACTTACCAGTCTTTTAAAGAACTTTCAGTATTTTATTTCACATATTTTCTGTTCAAATTGATTTGTTAGTCCTGTGATTTTTAGTGTATTCAAAATTGTAAGATTTTACATTTTGTAATTCAGTTTCTATGTTAAGAAATGATCATTTGTAAGAGCTTTAAAATATTATCTGGCTTTTTTTGGTTGTTGTTTGTGGTATGTAAATTTTATTCAATGTGCTGGTCACATATACCCATTAAAATATAAGGCATGAAAGGATAACATATTTATGGATTTTCTAATTTATCCCCAGTTCCTGAAATACTGTCTGGCATTAAGAAGGATGTTGAGAAGTTAGAACTGGAGAAGGTGATAAGCACAATTATTCAATACCAATTATATGATGAACTCATTGATTTTGTTTATTTTGTTTTGTTTCATTTTTTTTGTGGCTTCGTTAAAATTTGTTAATATGTGAAGTCATTCTTGTGTTTTCTAAAAGTATAGTATGTTTTCTTTTTGAGAAATGTTATACTGAAAATGCTTCCTTGCGAAGAAAGAAAAGATGTAAACATTTAAAAATATTTACTTCAGAACCAATCGTCTTTTTGTGAAAATTTAAGATTCTTTTACATTAGCAAATTCTTTTATTTCTTTAAGAGCAATGAAATTCTCTTGATTGAATCATTGAAGGCTTGTTTCACTTGCTTGTTTCTCAAGGTGTAAATAAAAGGATTCAGCATGGGGGCGATGGAAGTAGTGAGAACCATCACACCCTTGTTAACAGCCACTGATTCCTTTGCTGAAGGCTTAACATAGATGAAGATACAGCTTCCATAGGTGATGGACACCACAATCATGTGGGAAGAGCAGGTAGAAAATGCCTTTTTCCTTTGCTGGGCTGAAGGAAATTGTAGAATGGTCTTAATAATGTATATATAGGATAGAATCACACATACAAGGGTCATGATAAAGGTCAACACAGCACAGACTATGACCATCTGCTCTATGAGCCATGTTTCTGAGCAAGAGATCTTTAGGAGGAGGGATGCATCACAGACAAAATGGTCAATAGCATTAGAGTCACAGAATTCCAGATTTAGACCCAGGCTAAGGGGTGGGAGTATGATCAGCAAGCCTGCTGTCCAGCAACAAAGAATGAGTTTTCTACAGATCTGGTTGTTCATGATGGTCACATAATGCAGGGGTTTGCAGATGGCCACATATCGATCATAGGACATGGTGGCAAGGAGAAAAAATTCTGTTACACCAAAAAGATCAGTAAAAAAAATTTGAATGGCACAGTTGTTATATGTAATTGTCTTGTCACCTGTTGATATGTTGTACAAGTATCTGGGAATACAAGCAGATGTAAATGAGATTTCTAAAAAAGAGAAATTTTGTAGGAGAAGTACATGGCAGTTTTGAGGTGTGAATCCATGAAGGTGAGGGAGATGATTGTCAGGTTCCCAGTTACACTCAACATGTAGGTGAGAAATAAAAAGATGAAAATACAACCTTCATTCGTGGATCATCGGTCAGTCTTAGCAGGATAAATGTTGTTACTGTATGGTTTCTCATCATTTGCTTCTTCTCAATCTGCATTTAAAATTCAGATATATTTGCATAGAGTGGTAATTAATGGAGGGAAAACTGTGTAAAAATATTCACATGCATTTAAAAATTTTGTTTCCAATATAATGAATACACTGATAGCTTTAAGTTCTACAATTGTGTGTTTTGTGTGTGTATCATTTCAGGGATATTAAAAAATCAGATTACATTACCTACACTGCATTCCAAAGTATTAAGTGTGTTTTCTTCTCATCACATATTTTTCCCAATTTATATTTCACCTTAACCACACCATGGATTTAAATTTTTCAAACAGTTTTGAATGTTAATATTTTGTGAGATCAGATTTCTTCCCTATTCACAGGCCGAATCTTAAGGTTAAATCTTAAACTTTATCATCTTGATGTGTTTACTTGAAGTTTTGTTATTGATAAAGGACAAATATTAATATATCACAAATAGTTTGAGTTCACTCTACAGGCTCTCTGTATCCATTGCTTAAGATTTGAGCTCTAGTATTATAATTACTAAAATTTGTCCTTTCTTTAAACAAATTTTTCCTTACCCATTTCCCTGACTATCCCTCATAATTTTCTGCTTAAAATTACACTCAGTAGGTACAGTTTCAGTTTGGGATGATGAAACATTCTTGGAGAAGGTTGCACAACAATGCAAAAGTATTCAATGCCATTGAAATATATATTTAAAAATAGTTAAATTGGTAAATTTTATATTATGTATATTTTGCTGCAATAAAAAAATAACTCCTTAAAAAATAATAATCTTTTCCTACTGTGGTGCAGAAGAAAGGGAATATTGTGATGATGAATTCATTGTATAGAATGAGAATATGTATTGGGTGTAATATACATAGCTTTGTACAAAATCATCACATTTTTTTATCTTTAAATCTGTTTAGTTAAGGTTGGAACATATTCCAAAGTACTGTTTTTAATATCACTAAGTACAAAAATATCAGATTTTTCATATCAGTATTAAACATTTCTGCATGCATGGCTTGATTTCACTGAGTCAGCTTTGTAATCTTAAAATGAAAATAATATTATCCTTCATATAGTTACTTTGTTGAAAAATTAAATGAGTTAATACACAGAGGACTTATAAAATTACCTGGCTGATAATGACCAATAAGTATATTTTAACTATTTCAATGACCTGGTCCACAGTGATTTTTTTTTGGTTTAGGCACAGTACAATCATCAATTTACTGTAATCATATTTTCATTTTAATGAAACAATTTATGCCAAAGATTATTAAACACCTCTCTTTTTCTGTTAGTTGAAATTCCTAAGAGGAATGCGTACTTTTAACCACATTATATTCATAGAATTCTCTCATAACTTGCCTTATTGCCACATACATCTTTTACCTATCACCTTTTTCCTTTGTAATTTCTACACATTTCTTTTCTTGCCGGTTGCTATTATGTTGATAGTTCTTAGTGCTTCTTTACTTCTTAACATGTACACTGTCTTTGGATATTTTCTTGAAGGCCTAATATACAAAAAGTGATTGTTCTTTAAAATTTTGGTCATATAATAAAATATACCCCAAACATAAATTCAAAATGATACTCTTGGTTTTTCCACACTCCATCATATTTCTCCTCTTGTATTTCTAATAATCAAACAATATTGACCTTTACTATATGTTAGATACTAAAATAAACACTTTGCATGAATTATCTATCTGGAGTAATCTTCCCTCCAATTCTCCATGTTTCCCCATTCCATCCTTGTCTCCCAGTGTGCAATTTCATTGAGAGTACACATACTTGGCCATTAATTTTTAGTTTTTAGTCTCCAGAAATTTGTGTTTGGGAGGTGTTATTACTTTTCATGGCACTCAAATTATGCTCCTTTTAGGTGACCTCTTATTTATCATTGCTTAAAATAATCTTATCAATAGTTGCACAGGATCCAAGACTAAAGCACTCTAACAATGATGTTTAATTACTATCCATATTAGATTTTCCATTTCTACATTTTATACATTCAGGAAAGACTCATTTATATACGACCCAGCTCTTAAAAAAGAAAATGTAACTGAAATGATAGAATTTATCGTACTTATACTTCTGTCGGTTAATCATAGCCTCCCTCTCTTAGTTGTCTAACTACAAATATTCTTATAGCTCTTATTTGAAAATGACTGTGATGAATATAAATGTTCAAAACTAGCTCTAATTTGGAAATGAATATAACGTTCAAAACTAGCGTGAGAATTTCTGCTCACTACTGATTGAATCTGATCACTCCCACAGTGCAGTAGCTTGGGAATACATAATCTCCTAGAGTTTTCTATCTTTAATCAGTTGCACCACCTTTCTCACAAAAAATATGGTACTATCATAAGCGTAAGAAATAGCTTTTTTCCCCCTTTAATTTTCATCCCCGAAAAGAAAAGCAGATCCAAAGGAACTCCTAGTAGCTTTGGAAGAGTTGATGTTCTGAACTATTTTGCTCAGAGAGAGGATTTTCTAATTTCAAGCTTGATATTTATTTCATTTGCCAAATCTGCAAAAAGGTTAATAAGTGAAAGGGTCCTTGGTGACCCAGAATCAAAATTCACTAATGAATCATCTATGTAATGAACTTGGAGGAAAAAAAATCAAACCTAACATAGTAACAGCGGGAACAGAGCCTTTAGAGACAGAAGAATCATTTTTAAAAGGCTGGTAGAAAAACATTAAGAATCTAATTAAAGCAAACCTAGTTCAATTTTTGAAAATTAATTCCTATCATGTAAGGCAGTTGAAAGATCATTGGTCTCCCTTTCTGCTTTATCAATTTGTTGTAAATGAATAGATTATATTAAGACTTTTTCCAATGTTATTCCGCTTTATTTTCTCAGAATCAGTTATTCTTATAACGAAAACTATGAAACTTCTTTAATCAAAACAAATAATTAAATTCAACGAACATTTCTAGATTCAACAACCTTGAGCATATTCTGAAGGAAAGCAGAAATATAAATTTCTTTTCATGCACTGGCACCTCTGATGTTTAAGTTGTGTTAAAACTTACTAATACCCCAGAGTCTACATGGCTTCAAATCCATTGGAAAGTCCACACCAATTTGAAATTCATTCACTCATAAAATAGTCTTTATGATTATTTCTGGAAAAGGAATATTGTAGAATCTACTGCATAAAATATTATGAGGTTAAATAAATTTACCTTATAATACAATTAAGTACAAGAATATTTGAAATTCATTTAAATATATATTTTTATTATTAATATATTTATTAAGAAATTATAATTGTACACACTTATGAGGTACCATGTGATGTTTTTTTTTTTTTGAGACAGAGTCTCACTGTGTTGCCCAGATTAGAGTGCTGTGGTGTCAGCCTAGCTCACAGCAACCTCAAACTCCTGGGCGCAAGCAACTTCTGCCTCAGCCTCCCGAGTAGCTGGGACTACAGGCACGTGCCACCATGCCCAGCTTATTTTTTCTATTTATTTTTAGTCGTCCAATTCATTTCTTTCTATTTTTAGTAGAGATGGGGTGTTGCTCTTGCTCAGGCTGGTCTCGAACTCCTGAGCTCAAGCAATCCGCCCGCCTCGGCCTCCCAGAGTGCTAGGATTACAGGCGTGAGCCACTGTGCCCGGCCCATGTGATGTTTTGGTACATGTATACAATGCTAAATGATTAAGTCAGGTGAATTAACATATCTATCACTTTGTTTACCTATCTTTTTTTAAGGTGAGACATTTAAAATTTTCTCTCTTCGCATTTTGTAATATATAGTACATTATTATTGACTTTAGTTGTCCAGCTGTACAATAAACCTCAAAAACTTATTTCTCTTGTCTAACTTAAACTTTGTACCCTTTGACCAAAAACACCCTGATCTCTCCCTCCCACTCTCCCTTCCTCTTAATCTCTGGTAACCACCATTCTACTCTCGACAATTTCAGATTACACATAGAAATGGGATCATGCAGTGTTTGCCTTTATGTGCCTGGCTTATTTAACTTAGCGTAATGTCCTCCAGGTTCACTCATGTCATTGCAAACGACAGGATTTCCTTCTTTCTCAAGGCTGAATAGTATTATACCGTGTACATACGGTCATGTCTCTTAACTACAGGGATACATTCTGAGAAACACATCATTAGGTGATTTCAATGTTGTGCAAATATCACAGAATGTACTTACACAAACCTAGACAGTGTATGGCTTACTAGACAGCTCGCCTATATGATATAGCCTATTGCTCCTGGGAAACAAACCTGTACAGCATATTACTGTGCTGAATACTATAGGCAATTATAATACAATGGTAAGAATTTGTGCATCTACACATATCTAAACACAGAAAAGCTACAGTAAAAATATGGTATAAAAGTTAAAAAATGTTATACCTGTATAGGGTGCTTACCATGAATAGAGCTTGCAGGACTGGAATTTGCTCTGTTTGAGTCAGCGAGTGGTGCATGAATGTGAAGGCCTGGGACACTACCGTACACTACTGTAGACTTTATAAACAATGTACACTTAAGCTAAAATAAAATTATAAAAAATAATTTCTTTCTTCAAGAATAAACTAACCTTAGCTTACTATAACTTTTTACCTTATAAATTTTATAATTTTTTAAAACTTTTTGACTCATTTATAATAACACTTAGCTTAAAACACAAATGCATTGTATAGCTGTTCAAAAATATTTTCTTTCTTTATATCCCTTATTCTATAAAAATTTTTTCTATTTAGTTTTTTTGCCTTTTATACTTTTTTTTTATTAAAAACTAAGACACAAACACACATGTTAGACTAGGCCTTCACAGAGTCAAGATCATCAATATCACTATCTTCCACCTCCACATCTTGTCCCATCGGAAGGTCCTCAGGGGAAATAACACACATGGAGCTGTCATATCCTATGATAACAATGTTTCTTCTGGAATTACCTCCTGAAGGGCTTGCCTAAGTCATAGGTAACATTTTTTTTTGTAAGTAGAAGGAGTACACTCTAAAGTAATGATAAAAAGTATAGTATAGTAAATACATAAACCAGTATAACATAGCCATTTATTTTATCATTATCAAGTATTATGTACTATATACAATTGTATTTGCTATACTTTTTATATGATTGGCAGTACAGTAGGTTTGTTTACACCAACATCACACAAATGCATGAGTAATGTGTTGCTCTATGATGTTACAATGACTATATCACTAGGAGACAGGAATTTTTTAGCTCCATTGCAATCTTATGGGACCACCACTGTATATGTGATCCATTGTTGACCAAAATGTCATTATACAGCACATGACTGTATACCACATTTTCTTTATCTAGTCATCCATTGATGGACACTCACAATTGACTCTATATCTTGGCTATTGTGAACAATGCTGCAATGAAATAGGAGTGCAGAAATCTCCTTGGCATATGGTTTCGATTCTTTGGCTATATACCCAGAAGTGGGATTCCTGGATCATACGGTTCTGTAGTTATATTTTTAGTGTCTTGAGGAACTTCAATACCATTGTACACAATGGCTGTAGTAATTTACCTTCTCACCAACAGTGTACAAGGGTACCCTTTTCTTCACATCTTTGCCAACACTTGTTATGTTTTTGATATAGGCATTCTAACAGGCATGAGGCGGTAGGTATCTCAAAGGTGGATTTTGATTTGCGTTTCCCTGATGATTAGTGATATTGAGTATTTTTTCATATACCTGTTGGCCATTTGTATGTCTTCTGTGGAGAAATGTTTATTCAGGTCCTTTGCCCATTTTTTAATTGGGTTATTTGTTTTCTTGCTATTAAGTGTTTGGAGTTTTAAAAAATATCTTTTGAATAGTGATGTTTCATCAAATGTATGGCTTGAAAATATTTTCTGCCACTCTGTGGGTTTTCTTTTCACTTTGTTAATTGTTTCCATTGCTGTGCAGAAGCTTTTAAGAGTGATACAATCCCATTTGTCTATTTTTGCTTTTGTCGTCAGTGCTTTTGGGGTCATATTCAAAAAAAGCATTGCCTAGACATCATAGAGCTTTTCTTCTGTGTTTTCTTGTGGTAGTATTACAGTTTAAGGTTTTATATTTCAGTCTTTAATCCACTTTAAGTTAATTTTTGTATAATACATGTTGGGAGGATTCCTTCCATCTCGATGCTGTGGAATAATTTCTGCAGGACAGGCACCAGTGCTTTTTTGTAGGTCTGGTAAAATTCCAGTGTGAAACCATCTAGTTCAGGACTTTTCTTTTTAGGAAGGTTTTTTTTAACCAATATGAAGTGCTTCAATTTTGGCACTTGATACTGGTCTGTTCAGGAATTCTATTTCTTCTTGATTGAGCCTAGAGAGGCTGTGTGTTTCTAAGAAGTTGTCCGTTTCCTCCACATATTCAAGTTTATGTACATAGAGGTTTTTATAGTATTCAGAGATGATATTTTATATTTTCATGGTATCAGTTGTAATTTCTCCTTTTTCATTCCTGGTGGAGATTATTAGAGTCCTTTCTTTTCTGCTTCTCATTAATCTAGCAAGAGGCATGTCAATTATGTTTATTTTTTCAAAGAACCAACTTTTTATTTTATTAATCTTCCATATAATTTTTGTTATTATCTGTTTCATTTAGTTCTGCTTTTATCTTTGTTATTTCTCTTCTTCTGCCAGTTTGGGCTTGGTTTGCTCATACTTTTCCAGTTCTTTGAGATTATTCATTAGATTGTGATTTGAGATCTTTCTGTTTTTTGGATATAGGCATTTGCGGATATAAATTTTCCTCTCAGAACTGCTTTAGTTGTGTCCCACAGATTTTGATAACTTGCGTCTCTTTTATCATTTAGTTCAAAGAAACTTTTGATTTCCATCTTCATTTCATCCTTAAAGCAATAATCGTTCAGCAGAAAGTTGTTTGACTTTGCGTAGAGATGAAAATTTCTGTTGGAGTTAATTTCTAATTTTATTCCACTGTGGGATGAAAAGATGCATGGTATAATTTCTATTTTTTTAAATATGTTGAGACATGTTTTGTGGCCTAGGATATGGTCAATCTTAGAGAATATCCCATGAGCTGAT
>CAUYSK010002728.1:0-16728 GCA_963575035.1 Avahi laniger | reverse complement strand
GCCTAGCTCCCAGCAACCTCACACTCCTGGGCTCAAGCGATCCTCCTGCCTCAGCCTCCCGAGTAGCTGGGACTACAGGCATGTGCCACCATGCCCAGCTAATTTTTTCTATATATTTTTAGTTGTCCAATTAATTTCTTTCTATTTTTAGTAGAGATGGGGGTCTCGCTCTTGCTCAGGCTGGTTTCCAACTCCTGAGCTCAAACAATCCGCCCGCCTTGGCCTCCCAGAGTGCTAGGATTACAGGCGTGAGTCACCGTGCCCGGCCTTCCCCTCCATAATGTAAAAGTAATTGCAAAAGTCAACAGCCTTCTTCCATGTGGTTATTCATTTTGATAGAGGCTTTTCACTTTCTTCCTTCCATACCCTGCAAGATCATGGTGAATCTCTCACTCCAAGTCCATCCCTGGGGCAGGGAGGCTCACACATGGGAAAGATTTTATAGGCCAAGAATGGAATTAGTGCATATCATTTTTGCCTGCTTTCCATTGCCCAGATCTTCGTTACATAGCTACCCTAACTTCAGGGAGGGCCAGGCAGGAGGAGGAAACACAGCTTTTGATGAAGAGCTAGCAGTTCTTGCTATAGAACATAAGTAAGGCAAGTAAAGCAATCACCCCATTTGTTGGCATACAGTAAGCATTCAACACAGCAGCTGCTGCTGTGGTTATCACTGTTATTATTATTACACATTCAGCCTACAAGCTGTGTTCTATGCACAGACGGATTTACGCTCCCTTTTGTGGAGCTTTTAGGCCCTCAAGGTAGATGCGTTTTAGGCAAAGGAGGCCCCAGAGCCTTGGAGCCCAATTAGTAGCTAATAAACCTCAGCAGGCAACCCTGCAGCTCCAGACGGTGGGAAGAAGACAGAACCTGTGCAGTAACTCCTTAAGCCCAGTTCCCACAGGGCTGCAGGTCTGTTTCATGCCTACCTTCAACAATTCGTCGTTGACCAAACACAGGGACCACTGCTGTCTGCCTCACACCCAACTTCTCCTTCCATGTGTGTCCCGCAGTGGACCCTGTTATGGCCTGAAGAAAACTGGAGACTAGCCCTAGGCTGGGAGGCAAAGTTTTGTCCCTACAGCTGTTATTCTAAGTGATGTGCCAACAACTGAAGAAGCAGCACCATTTTTTTTTCCTGTAGGAATTCTAGGCTTCTGAGCCTCTTGCACGGTGGCACGGGTGGAATGAAGTGGACTTCAGATACCTGTTCAGACATTAAAAGTCTTTGCTTTTTTCCTCCTGCCTATGATACCGGCTAATCTGAGCCCAAAGGGGTTAGAATAACAAACTTTCTCCCTAGGCCCCCCAGTAACTTCCATGTGGATTCAAATAGGGGCTATACTCCCAGAAATTGATTTTTGGTTTTGCCTAGAAAAGACACCAGGGAAAATGTAAACACGGTCTTATTTGCTTCCCCAGACTACCAAGGTGACCGTGTGCAATCAACTTCCTCCATCTAGTTGCAATCTCTCTAGAAAAGTGGGGGCAGCTCCTCTCCCAGAGTTTAACTCATTCATCCAAAATGGTCTTAACTTATATCTCTGTGCTGATTTGTCCTGTAAAGTCTCCTCTTAGTGATGTGTAGTTGATAGGGTAGGGAATGAATTGAATATTTTCCAAATCGACTGGGAGAAGCAGGTCTGTGTAAGAAAATGAATGACTGTTTCCCAGAATGGGTTTGTGCAGGGTGCAAAATGACGAGCTTTAGGTGCGACCTTCCAAGGACGGTGCAGGAGTGTGTCCATCAGCAGGCTCGCCAGAGTTGCGTCCTGCCCAGTGCATGAGTCAGCGTGCAAGTGGTTAAGTTGGCTGGTGAGCCTTGGCTTCTCTGGTTAGAGCGTCCAGCTTCCAAGAGTTAACCCGCAGCACTGCTCAGAGGAGCAGGGGCAGAGGATACCAAAGCGTCCCGGCACTCAGCCTTGCAGGGGAATGACATGCGGTTTTGAACAAGCAGCTGCCGCAGCAGGTCTGGGTATGTAGCTTTGCTTTGATTGATAGCGTTTTGTTTTCTCCCGAGAGAACAAAGCGATGGTTGTTCATGTTTGCAAACAAGATCCCTTGGACATTGAGAAGGAACAAATGTTTATTAGCCTGCTGTTTGTCATGAAAATAAGTAATGGGGTGCAGGGAGTGGGGGAGCAGATTCTTCGTACTCATTTATGTTTCTGATTGCAATGGCAGATTTTCTTTAATTCTATCTGAATTCCAGTGCTGTGTGGTCAGGTCATTTGAATGTCATGGTCACAGTTGAATTCAAAAAATGATCTTTTTGCTGTTCTTTCTGTGAATCTTCATATTTACATTCAGAGATACAGATTTGGTTTAAAGAACTATTTGCTGAATTTCCGAAGCCAAGTGGCATGAATCCATCTTCCTACCACATTTTGGAAGGCAAGATTCAAATCTTTAGACTTAGCAAACTTCTCCAAATTTACCATATGCCTGAGTAAGAGAAGCATCATCTTGGGATATGGCCTTTTTCTTTCTTACAACCTGACAACTTCGGTCTCGAGAGTATGCAGCATGACCGGAAATAACCTTCAGAATCTCAGCTCTTTTAAATGACTCTCCTGGATTAAATCACTTGGGCCTTCCCAACCCTTTGGGTGCCTTCTCTGTTCTATCAATTAAAAATATCCGAGACACAGAGTACACTAGAACTACCTCCAAAGACTTCAATGTGATGAAATTTCCAGGGATATAGGGACTTAAGTAAAGTTGTCTGGATCTCATTCTGTCTCCATTCTGGCATGCGGTATCAGCCACCAACTGACTACAGGACTTCAGTGACTTTTTTCCAGTTAGCACCCAATGCAGATTTAAAATATCGGATGTTGCTTGTCAGGCTTAGATCCTACTTAACAAATTACTGCTTTCCAATACAGTGATCAAAACTGGTCTTAAAATGTCCTGAAATCATCTAGAATATTTCCTCCTCAGTGCTGAGAGCTTCTCTTAAATTAGCTTGAATTTCCAACCAGTGGGTGACTCCTTTGGTAAATAAGTTTCTTTGGAAAAATGCAAACGGTACCTTAAAACCTGGGCAAGCTACTAGTCATTAGTGCTGTCTGATAAATCAGTTTGATGCCTCTTTAAAATCACTCTCCCTGAGGTCATGGAGGTTCGCCAAAGCGAAGAAAAGGTGTTGAGAACGAGGACTTGGGAGCCTGGGCTCTGCAGGCTGGAGGCTGGCAGGCAAAAGAGACCTGCTGCCTCAGCGCCGGCCGGTTCAGAAACACTGAGTCCTGGGAAGAGGGCAACGGGGAGTGAGAGCAGGATCTGGAAAGCATCGTTCACGGTGGTAGATAGAGGTGAAGGCGCCTGAAGACTTCCAAGGGTGCCCGGGCCCAGTTAGCATCCGAGGGAATCAGTGTCCGTATTCTCAGCTTCCATTTGAACTCCTTTCCAAACATTTTTCCCCTCACGAACTCATCTGAGTGCTCCTGCTTCAGAAGGTAAAGGCAAACGTCTCACACATTTGGAATCTCACCATGGGGCATTGTCCCAAGGTGCAGAGAAATCTGGCATCACACAAAGGGCTGATTGCTGTATACGTTGCCCCAGAGGGGAGCCCAGTAAGAGTAAAGCAAACAGAAGCAGAACACATCCACATCGCATTCTGTCCAGGTTTCAAACTCATGCCAAAGGCTCTGTTTCTGGGCTCTCCGACTGTCTCAGAATTACAGGTAGGAAAGAGAAGGTTATTGTGGGGATGGAATATATGTATGAATGCATTTATTGAAAATAAAAAATGAAGTCAGATGATTTTTAACGGCAGTTTTGATCTAGCTGCCTGATTTGATGATGAAGTTGGTTTGGCTAATTAGGGTTGGGGGGTGGATATTTCCTGTATGTTTAATTGATTGATTCTGCTGTTCAAGGTTTTGGCCAAAATATATTTAAAATATGTGTATGATACAGAAAATTGGTTAGTACAATTTTTGCAACTAAATAAGCATATGAAAGTTTTCGTTGTCACCTTTAAAAATGTGCAAAGGAGTAGATGATATAACAAAATTCTTTCCGGGTGTTTTGTAAAGGTCACAGGTGTGTAGTATCCTTAAGGTGAGATGAACCTTTTTTGACAGGAAGTGCCGGTGTCCTCGGTCTGCTCTTGGTTTTGTGCCTCCTACATTGTTTCACTTCCCCCCACAACTCTAGGGTCCTGCAATGCCCTTAGTCGGTCTCCACACACTTCCGTTGTGAGCCAGCTACGTGATTTTTTTGATGTGTTTAGTAGTTGCCTAGGAATGTGAAGATAAAGTGGGCAATTTTCCTAAGGTAAGGGTTAAGGAACAGGAGGGTTTATTCAATAATGTATTCACCAGGCATTTTTTGAGCACCTGTCGTGGGTAAGGATGGCATGATTGCTGCAGCTGGACTCAAAAGATGTGAATTCAAATCCTATATCTACAATTTATTAGCTCTTTGAACTTCCCGGAGCCTCGGTAGCCTCATTTGTAGAATTGGGATCCTGTTTGCTAAGCTCTGAGTTGGTGCTGGGGACAGACAGGAACAGGAAGGGACTCTTAACGCCAAATCGTTTAATGGAGAAACAGTCATCAAATACTAAGTATCAGATTAGGAGGGTGTATAAAGTTTAAAACGAAGAAATGGATTAAGCAGTTGGCTCTGGGAGATCACCATTCTAATAAATGACATCTTTGGAACACTCTGTTGCTGACACAGCACTATCACACACATCCTGTCTGCGTTGGCTCCACAACTCTAAAGTAGACTCTTGCTAGGAGGATGAGGGAAGTCACCCCCATTACTACTGACAAAGGAAAAGAATAGTGAGGTAGAGTGATACCTAGAAATCTTGCCTCATCAGTTAAAGCCAGGAGCTGGCTCTCAAAGAGTTTCCAAATTAGTACCTTTCCAGAGTCTCTCTCTGCAGTGACACTTTGTAGGTCTCTGTATTTCCTCCTCAGAGGAAGAAGTGCTTGCTTCCCTGCAAAGAGGCAAGGTCAAGTCAATCACGAGCAAGAAAAGCGGAGGACACATCAGATCCCCAGTGCATATACATTGTGCAGAGGGAAGAAAGAAGCCAAGCTGATCTGGCCATCCCTTGGGGCAGGCACTGGGAGTTTTGGTGGCATCAGAGAAGAATGGATCCCCTTGAAAAAAAAGATAATAGAAGCTTTGCAATGGCTTGTTCTCTATCCCCAGGATCAAGACTCTGAAACAGGGATCACCCCACATCACTGGATTTGAGTGTCAGGGGATTTTTCTAGAAAAAGGGAAACTCTGAAACCCCAGCTCCCTGCAGCAAGGGACACTTTCGGCTTTGACTCTTAAATTGTGCTCCTCAGCTGTTTTCCCATTCAGGATGAGGGAATTTGTCCTGAATTTCTCCAGGAAGGTGGGGTCCAGTAACAGTTGTATCTGTGATTCAGGGAGGCTTCTCACACCTTACAGAGAACAGCTGCGGCCACAATGAGACATTTCAAGAGAAGGAAGTGGTTAGAGGTTAGCCCTCACCAGATCATAGCAGCCAGTGAAGCCACAAGAGGGCAGGACAGATAATGGCACCAGTGACTGTGAAGAATTTTAATGTCTTCTCAGGAGGGTAACAGGAGCTTCTTGGGTCTCTGCCAAGAAATGAGGCCCCCAAGGACCTCAGAGAATCTCCTGGAACTGTTTTCAATATCGTTTTTATTGCTACCCACATTTTCTGATTGCTGTTCCAGACTGACCTCGTCTGACGTTCTGACCACACTTACCACACTTTCCCTTATAACCCCTTTGCCTTCTCTGCTCCTGTCACACCAAACAACTTGAAGTTTCCCAAACTCCATTTCCTCTCTCAGTTATCTTCAGGCCTTTGTGCATGCCATGCCTTCTTACCAGGTGAAGAGCATTACCAGAATGGCCACAGGTCTTCACCTCTCCCTGTAACCACGCCTATGTACTGTGACTTCCCATCAAGAGGTGGAAACCCTTGCCCCTCTTCCTGAATCTGGGCTGGGCCCTGGGACTTGCTTCTGTTGACAGAATGCAGAGGAAGTTAACAGCATGCCAGTTTTCCATGCACTGGAAGGCTTGCATGTTTCCATTTGTTCTCTTGGAAGCTTGCCTACCTGCCCATGGGAAGTAACCTGGGCCAGCCTGCTGGAGAATGAGAGACCGTGCACAGCAGAGACAAACCGTCCAAGCTGAGGCCACCCTAGACCAGCAGCTCCCACCCAGCCCCCAACCAACCCAGAACCTCTCTATTGATACATTAGGAAGTCCCAGATCATAGCTGCCCAGCTGGGCCCAGCCCAAATTGCTAATACATAAGATCATGAGCTAAACAAAATATTGTTATTTTAAGCTATTAAGTTTTGGGGTAGTTTGTTATGCGGCCAACGTTAGCTGATACCTTTCTGGTTAACAGTTACCTTTCTGGTCCCAACCTGGTAAAGCCTTTTCTGAGCCCCTTCAAGCCTGGGTTAGAGTCTCCTCTTATGGACCCCAGAGGTATACCTAGTTCAGTATTATAATTACTTGGGCATCATCTCTATTTTATATTTGATTGTAAGATTTTTGAGAGCAGAGATTTCACCTTATGAATTATATTCTTTAGTTCTAAAGCAGTATCTGGTACTCCATAGATGCTCAGAAAATATTTTTGAATAAAAGAAAGAATGGATTAAATCAGAGGTTACAACTTATACACTGCATATGTTCAGTTTGTCCTGCATGGTGTTGACCTAAAGAGTGATAAAAACGTGTTTTTACCCCAAAATTCTTGGCCTACATTTGAAAATCAAGATATTTGAGCTAAACACCTGTATTGCTGATTTTCATTAAAAAAATGGAAAGATCCATCAACACCGGGCCTGCGTTTCCTCATGGCACCAATGAGTGGTGGCTGTCCCCTTTAGATAGGGCACACGCTTTTTGACCGTGACAGGCAGGGTCATCCCCATTGTCTTCTCAACACTCATTGGTATATTTTTTTCAATTTGATGATTTGATTTGATTTTTTTATTTTTTTAATTTATTTTTTATTTGTATATATTCATGGGATACAAATGCAGTTTTGCTACATTGATATTAATCTATTGCATTGTGGGGAAGTCAGAACCTTCAGTGCATCTATCACTGGAGCAAGGCACCTTGTACCCACCAAGCAACCTCCCATCATGCACCCCAGCCCACCCTTACACCCTCTAACTCTCCATTGTCCATTGTTCCACACTTTGTTTCCTTGTGTACACAGTATTTAGTTCCCACTTACAAGTGAGAATATGTGGTATTTGTCTTTCTGTGTCTGACTTGTTTCGCTTAAGATAATGGCCTACAGTTCCATCCATGTTGTTGCAAAAGACATGATTTCATTCTTTTTTATGACTGGATAGTGTTCCATTGTGTATATAGACCACATTTTCTTTATCCAATCCTCCACCGATGGACACTTAGGTTGATTCCCTATCTTTGCTATTGTGAATAGTGCTGTGATAAATATACAAATGCAGGTATTTTTTTGTGTATATTGATTTCTTTTCCTTTGGGTAGATACCCAGTAATGGGATTGCTAGATCTTATGGTAATTCTATTTTTAGTTCTTTGAGAAATCTCCATACTGTTTTCCATAAAAGTTGCACTAATTTACATTCCCACCAACAGTGTATAAGAGTTTCCTTTTCTCTGTATCTTCACCAACATCTGTTATTTTTTGTCATTAATAATAGGCATTCTGATTGGTGTAAGATGATATCTCATTGTGGTTTCAGTTTGTATTTCTCTGATAATTAGTGACGTTGAACATTTTTTCATTTGTTTCTCGGTCATTTATTTGTCTGCAGACATCTGTAAGTTTCCTTCCCACACTTACCTGCTGTAAAGCACTCAACACTTAGGAGAGCAATTGGTATATGTGCCCACTTATTTACTCTGGCCTTTAATATGAGCTTGTTACAGGCAGCCTCCCTCTTTCTGGGCAAGATTTAAGCATTGCTTATGGTCTCATTTTCCTCCCCTATGAACTGGGTTTGTTTTCTCTCCCTGCAATTTACGCTTTAAGGCTTTCAAGGATAATTAAGCTTATAACCTGCCTGAACGAGAGCAAGGTATTTTCTTTCATCATGTAATTCAGTTTCGTTATGGAAGTAATTGTGGTTTGGCTGGAGGCATCCACACCCAGCAGTGTCGGCAGGCCTGCCAGGGACATCATGCCAGTTTTCTAATGTTTTTCCCTTTAGTGAGAAAAGTCTCATGTCTTAAGACTTTATGTAAAACTGCTGTTGGTGGC
Organism: Avahi laniger; assembly: GCA_963575035.1. Taxonomy (NCBI): domain Eukaryota; kingdom Metazoa; phylum Chordata; class Mammalia; order Primates; family Indriidae; genus Avahi; species Avahi laniger. The sequence continues at coordinate 8,480 of CAUYSK010002728.1, read as the reverse complement.
ATGTCCCCCTCATGATGGATTGAAGTAATTTTTCAGCTGTGTGAGGTGAGATAGGAAGGTTTGGTGTTTTTTGTTTTTGTTTTTTTCTTTTTCCCTGAGACAGGGTCTCACTCTGTTGCCCAGGCTAGAGTGCAGTGGCATCACCATAGCTCACTGCAACCTCAAACTCCTGGGCTCAAGTGATTTTCCCACCTCAGCCTTCCAAGTAGCTGGGACTACAGGTGCACACCACAATGCCCAGATAAATTTTCTTATTTTTTGTAGAAGTGGTGTCCCGCTATGTTGCCCAGGCTCAAGTGATCCTCCTGCCTCAGCCTCCCACAGTGCTGGGATTACAGGTATGAACTACTACACCTGGCCTACAAAAGGTTTTTATTTTTTATTTTTAATGACTACTCATTCTGTGCACAAGGCTTCTAACTCAATGATTATTTGAAAGAAGAAACCCTTTAGCCAATGCATTAATTTCAGGTTTATAAAGAAACCCACCAAGGCTGGTTGATGTTAAGCAGGAATTCGTCACAGTTCTACTCTACCATTTGTTTACACTGGCATCTGTGCTGATTGCTCAGTGGCCAGGCTGAACCAGTAGGTACACATTCTGAATATATCAACCCCGATGCATTGGAATGGAAAGAATACTAGTCTTCAATCCTGTCTTCAACTTTGGACTCAGTTGCGAGGCAACAGGCTTGGCAACTTGGTCACAGCTCTGTGCAACCTGGTGTTATCAAATCCCTCATGTAAACAGCGATATGATTATCCTATCCAGAAGAACCTTTATCTCTTATGATGCATCCAAGGTTCAGCTCACTTGGGCATGAAAAGGTAGCTGAGTCTGATCTCTGATTCGCGATGTGAATAAGCAAGTAGAACTCACTCTTTCCATTAGTCCTGACTAAATTGGCTGAAGCCTCGTTACTTCTGAAAGTCCCATGCACTCGGGCCACTGACTTCCGAGGTCAGCACAGTTCTCCTCATACATATGAGAAACAGAAACTCTATTTTTAGTAGTAGTTATTCATTTGAAAATGCATAAGAATAGGCTAGTAGAGTTGACACCTTCTTTTTTTTTGTTTTGTTTTAGCCTACTTGGGGGATTAAAGTATCCCCTTTAAGTGGTTTAAATCTATACTTTAAAGTCACACTCTGTGTGACTTTTTCATATACCTGAATTCATCCCTTTAAAAAAATTACCTTTATATCACAAAAGTAATACATGATCATTGCAGGAAAATTTAAAATATGGTTAAGTAAAATGTGGAAAATAAAAAAAGATACCCAAATCCCGTTCTAATAAAATAGTGTTGCATTTTGAAATGGATTAGCCTAGTTATCTCTTGTCTCTGTCTTTCCCTTTATATTTTTGATAGTTTTAAAACTTGGAGTTCTTTCTTTTAAATCCCCAAATTAAGAAAAAATATCATGGAGGACACTGTTTTCAAATGTGTTCCACATCATGTGTTTTAGAGCTCGTTGAAAATGACTCAAATTGTCACTCTGACCATTAATTATTGTCCCGGACGGAGTCATTTTCACTTGGGTCTCTTTCAGTTACCGCTTTTGCTACTCGTGTGCTTGTTTCCACAAACCTGGCTTGTTCTAATTTTCTGTGATTGGAAGAAAAAGAATAGTTGGTTGGAATTGTATGTAAATTAAAAAAAGTCTCCTCCATCTGAAGGAGCCTAGGAGTCTCTCTTGTCATATAAAATGCATGGACTTTATTTCATGAATTTCTGTGACCTAGAGGCCTTTGCTATTTACTTCCTATTTTTAACTATGCTTTGGAGTTGAGATTGCGTGAAATTTGATCTCTGAATTAGAGAGATTTTAATATATTTTGAAAAGTAGAATAAAACCATTTGATTTGAGGTATTTATTGGACCAAAAGAATTTTAAAAGATTTATAATTTAGATGAGGAGTCATCTTCATTACCTGGCATCGTGATGGTATTAGTCAGGATGGGCTGGAGGCTTGTTGTAGTAACAAAGAAACCCCCCAAATCTTAGTTACTTAACACATAAACATTTATTTCCTATTTATGCAAAGCCCGTTCCTGGTCTGGCAACTCTTGACACACTTCTTCCAAATGGTATCTCAAGGATCTTGTAAACTGTCATCTGGACACATGACAATCAGGGTCACCACTGTGGAGGAAGGGACACTATGCAGAACTCACACCCCCTCTCAAATTCCTCAGCATTAAATACTCCAGCCCAGAAGGGACACATGTCACTGCCACTCACAGTCCATTGGCCAGTAACTACCAGGGGCTGGAAAGCACAGCACTCCCATATTCCTGTAAAGGACTGGCGAACCAGCTATGCGTGAACGCTCAAGTCTTCCCCATGGCGACCTTGGGCAGGTAACTTTATTTTATTTCCAAAGGGGTTAGCCTAGAGGACTGCAAAATCCTTACTTTTCCTCACCTTCCCTGCATTTAAAGGTTTGATTCTTCTTGTCACAGCTCTGTGGTTTTGACTGCTTCGCGTGAACTATCTTACTGTTACTGTATAGATGTGAAGTATATTAATACTTGTAAAAGGCAGATGCTTGTGTTGCATAAGGTAGCTGGTGGTTAAGCTAGAAAACTTTGAAGGCAGGTGATCTGGTTTTGAATCCAGCTTGATCACTTACTGGCTCTATGACTTCTGGCTATTTGTTTTAATTTCTCTATGACTTAGTTTTCGTTTTTTAATTCAAATGTAAAATGAGGATAGGAATAGTACCACTGTAATAGAGTTACTGTGAGAACTAAATGAAGTAATTCATTTAATGTTCTTAGAACAGTGTCTAGAACATACTAAGAGTTCAATAAGTTAATTTCATTTTATTTTTTATTATTTTAAAAAGGTGACTATCCTTATTGCCCCAGTTTGGTATGTATCTACATAGAAAGAGCTCAATAAATTGTTGCTTAATTATCATCCTTTTTGTTCTGGCTGGATAAACCAGCCCAACCCACATAAGTCTCTCTAGTCTACTGACTCACAAAATGGAGTCAAAAATACTACCTGTAGGTGACCTGGACCCAAGGCTACCCACCCCTTTGGACTTGTGCCTTGTCTGCTTTAGCTTAGATTCCACCCCTGCTTGGCCCCATCTTGTTTCTGACATCAGAGTTGGATGTTGCCTTTGGCTCCTGCAAGCTCAAGATTCCTGCTTGGTTTCCCTCTTGTCATTGAGCTCTGGCTGTCTCTCGCAGACCTTCCTGGGCTGGCCCCTCTGACTCTTTGGCGTGTCCTACCCTACCCTTAGTCCCTGAGGACTTCCTACCCATGCTTCAGCCTCCAGTTCATGTGGAGGCGTGGTCCTGGCCTCCACAAAGTGGGATCGTTGGATACACACCCACTTTCATTTCATTTCATTGACACCCTTTGAGCCTGGTATTTCAGATGTTACCTGGCTCTTATCACCATCCCAAATCAATGACAAATCCAAGATGTTAAGTCCTCCTGCAGGCACTATCCCTCCAGGTAGATACATATTAACAAGAAATTTTTCCTTTTCTCCCGGGGTCTTAAGTAGGTCATTGTTGGGAAGGCTTTAGACAATTGCGTCAATAGAGAATGTGAGAAATGGTTTGCATTCACCTGGCACAGGGATGGTCCTGGTTCTCCTTCCCTTTTACTTCTTCTTTTTTTTTTTTTTTTGAAACAGAGTCTCACTATGTTGCCCTGGCTAGAGTGAGTGCCATGGCATCAGCCTAGCTCCCAGCAACCTCAAACTCCTGGGCTCAAGCAATCCTCCTGCCTCAGCCTCCCAAGTAGCTGGGAATACAGGCATGCACCACCATGCCCGGCTAATTTTTTCTATATATATTTTTAGCTGTCCAATTAATTTATTTCTATTTTTGGTAGAGACGGGATCTCGCTCTTGCTCAGGCTGGTCTCAAACTCCTGAGCTCAAACAATCCATTCTTTTACTTCTTGATGATCTAATGGGGGATTCCCTGAATGGTTGCCAGTGAGTTTGCTCCAGGTTGGGAAGGGAACAATTCCTACTCCGCAGAGTTCCTCCTCAGGTCTGGTTCTGCCCAATACAGGAAAGATAACATGCCTTCCTGCTAAGCTCCATTCACATGCTGCTCTCTCTCCCCTCATGTTGGCAGAGAGAACGTGATTGTGTCAGGGCAGACTTAATATGATCAAGTTGCTTTCTGCTTCTCATGGTTTTCTTTCCCAAGCTTTACCAAAGGACCATGTAGCATCTTCCACACAGGGGCACAGTGCAGGGGAGTTGCAAACCATCTGAGATTTATGTGGAGGGCAAGAGCTACATCAGACGATACTGTCACCCTGTCCCTGAAATGATGATAAACGCAGCTGCAGCCTGCTTCCTCCCAATCTGCCTTTGTAATCTTGTATAGCAAACAGGTCAAATTTGTCACTGACAAATGAAATAAATTCTTATCTGTGCCTTTGGAAAAAGATAAATCACCAGAGAATAATTTCCAAATACTCTGAAAAAGATTATACAGCGCCCCCCCCAACTGTTTATGTAACAGTAGGAGACATAGGGAAGTTTTGCAATTCCAATTCCAATTTTATCTAGATTTTAAACTCTCTGTATGTGTCAAAAATAGCACAAGACACTCCTCCTCCCTTAAGGTTGAGTTTATCCAACTCAAATAGGGAGATCTTTAGAACCAAGCATGAGGAATACACCAAGAAAAGATAACTGTGCTGTAGAGTTTAAAATGCACAGAACCTATCACTCCTGGGTACCCATAATGTTTTAATACGTAATTAATATAACTGATTTGCATCCTGTTATAGAGTTAGCTGAGTAATTTTAAAAACATACCATCATGCGGTCTTTTAACAAGGTAGATTCTTATTTGTCTCTTTTTCTAATAAGGAAAACGAAGCTCAGCAGGATTAAGGGTACTGAAGACAAACAAACAAATATATAAATCTAGACTTTGGATTTAAATGCCAGTTATTCTCATACCCTGGATGCCTCTCTTTACCTTTTTTCTTTGTACTGAAAGCAGGGCAGGGGTAAATTTGAGGAGAGAAACTCCATAATCCTGGAGTAGTTTATCTCCCCTGTTCTCTGAGAAGCGCAGAAGGATTGTCATCATCTACTTCTGCTGGGAACATGGGCTTTGTAAATCCCCTGGGGGAGGGAGAGCCATGGTGTGCCCTCCTGGCCTGTTCCACTTTCTTCCTTGCCCGGCCACTGTGGTTGGAGCCTGGACCACCCTCTTGGAATCAACCTGGTTTCCCTGGTGCACTAGGGCACATCCCTAGCTGCAGTCTCAGGCTGAACATATGATGGATATATAAGGGGTTAAATAAGAAACACCCATTCCAGCTTGGAACAGAAGAGGCCTCCCTTCTACTGCTTGCCAGCTGAGTTCAAGGTTGAACTGAGACCTTTGAAAATGTGAGTCTGTAGTTAACTGAATATGAAACTGATTTGAAGTTCAGAGGGATTTTTCAGTCCTGTACAAAACCCATGAGATGTCAAGGTACCACCATAGTAGCCCTGTGTACTTAAAACAAATTTCTTTTTGGATCCAATAAAAATATGTGTTGTGTCAAACTTCTCATCATTTTTAACTTCAGAAATGTTCCCAGAGGCAGCTTGGCACACACAGGGTCCAGTTGATTGGAATGTGTAGATCCTCCAGAGAATCTCACTTTTGTGAGATTTAGCTGGGCCAAGTTCCTAGTTAGAGATAACAGAATCTACTCTGGTTAAAAAGAAAAGGATTTATTAAGGGATAGAGATAACTCGCAGAATCATTGTGAAGGCTGAAGACAGACAGTTGAGGCTGAGCTTTCAGGAGCAGCACCCCATCTTAAATGGCGGAACTGAGCCGCTTAGAGGGAGGCTGCTTCAGCCACCCAGCTGCCAGCTCAGAGCTGTGCTGCCATGATCCAAGCCAGCGACACGGAGGTCCCATGCCCTGCATCTCTCCCCTCGTGGCTGAGTTCTGAATCAAAAAGTCTCATGCCAGTGCCTCCGAAAGGCAGAAGCTAAACTCCGTCTCGAACGACAGGCAAATGGGGGTCCAGTGTCTGCATGCTAGAAAGATTCGGAATGTGCCGGGCGCGGTGGCTCACGCCTATAATCCTAGCTCTCTGGGAGGCCGAGGTGGGCGGATGGTTCTGAGCTCGGAAGTTCGAGACCAGCCTGAGCAAGAGCGAGACCTCATCTCTACCAAATATAGAAAGAAATTAATTGGACAGCTAAAAATATATATAGCAAAAATTAGCCGGGCATGGTGGCACATGCCTGTAGTCCCAGCTACTTGGGAGGCTGAGACAGTAGGATTGCTTGAGTCCAGGAGTTTGAGGTTGCTGTGAGCTAGGCTGACGCCACGGCACTCGCTCCACGCAAGAGAGTGAGACTCTGTCTCAAAAAAAAAAAAAAAAAAAAACCAGTAAGCCTGGCCGCAGTGGCTCAATCTATAACCCTAGCACTCTGGGAGGTTGAGGTGGCAGGATTGCTTGAGTTTACGAGGTCGAGACCAGGCTAAGCAGAAGCGAGACCCCTTTTCTACTAAAGATAGAAAAATTAGCCAGGCATTGTGGTGTGCACCTATAATCTCAGCTACTTGAGAGACTGAGGCAGGAGTATTGCTGGAGTCCAGGAGTTTGAGGTTGCAGTGAGCTATGATGACGCCACTGCATTCTACCCAGGATGACAGAGTAAGAAGATTCTGTCTCAAAAAAACAAAAACAAGAACAAAAAAACACCATCCCTGCCCCAGGTAACTATAATAAATGTGATATGTACAATGATATAATGCCAAACCATTAAAGGGCAGGGAAGGAAGTTGCATTGTGGGGTCAAAGGAGGTCAGGGAAAACCAGAGAGGATGTGACCTTTGAATAAGGTTGTGAATTATTAAAGGGAAGGGGCTTCCAGGCAAAGATCAGCATATGCAAAAGCCCAGGGGTATGAAGGAGCAGTGTGTTTGGGAAACCACTGGTAGTTAGGCAAAACTGGAGTTCATTGGTTCAGTCAAGAAATATGGGAGAAAGAACTGGAAGGAAAGCCTGAGCTAGATCCTGAAAAGTCTGTATCTAATGAGAAGCTTAGACTCCATCATGTGGGCTATGAGAACCCAGGGAAGGGATGCAGACATAGAGGGTGATGATGAGATTTCGATTTTAGAAAGAACCATCTGACATACTGTGTGCTCCATCCAAAATGTTGCAGACACCCAGTAAATCTATCCTTTCAACAAGTATTAATATTTATCGGATCACTCTAGCCTTATGTTCCAGGTGCTGTGCCAGGTACTGGAGACACAATAGTAAGTAGAACCAGACATCCTGTCCTTGTGGCACTTGCAGTTTGGCAGGAGAGACAGACCTTAATCAAATAATTGCACAGCTAAATACAAAATTACAGTGGGGATGAGAGCTACCAAGGAGAAGCACATGGTGCCAGAAAAGCATATAATTGGGGCTTTTGACTTTGCCAGGATGGTCAGGGAAGCTTCTTTGCTAAGCTGAGCTCTGAAGGAAAAATGTTACCTTAAGGAAAGACACTAGGAAAGTTCTATGGGGATGGGCTTCTCCTGCTTCAAAACCCCCATCCAGCTCCTGTGTACCTTCTACAGTAAACATACATTGTAGACTTTAAACAAGTACCGTGTTGCATTCATCTGTTTATCTTCAGGACCTAGCCAATGCTTGGCATATATTCAGTACCAAGGGAAGATTTGGAAGAAAAGAAAGAAGGTAAACCCTTTAGCAACTTTAGATATTTGAACATAGCAGTACTACTCCCCCGACAGCTAAACATCTTCCTTCCTCAGTTGGTTCCCTTCACTGTTCTGGTCATTCTGGCAATTGTCAAGGTCCCTGGGACAGGTGATTTAAAACATCAGTGATGTAGCCTTGTGAAAAGAGCACTGGTCTCTTGGAGACAGAAAACCTGGATTTATTTAAGCCCCTTTTCATCATTTCCTGTCTTTTACCTCTTCAATCCTTGGTAGCCTCTTTTGTGGAATAGAGATATTGGTCTTTCTCTCACAGGGTTTCTCTAAGAATTAACTGAGATAATAAGAAAAAAACTTTGTAAACTCTGAGTGAAACAAACATAAGGATTTAAATATTTGAAAGTCTGCCACATGAGTGAAGAATTAGATTTATTCTTTGTGTCTCCAGAGAACAGAGTTAAATCAATGGATAGAAATTACCACATGTAGATTTCAGCTCAACAAAAGGAAGAAATCTTCTAACAGGCAGAACTACGCATCAGTGGAATGGCTGCAGTGCGAGGTGGGCATCCAACATTGGAAACACTCAATACAAGTATGCTTTGGAAGGAATTTATATATATATATATATATTTTTTTTTTTTTTTTTTTGAGACAGAGTCTCACTCTGTTGCCCTGGCTAGAGTGAGTGCCGTGGCGTTAGCCTAGCTCACAGCAACCTCACACTCCTGGGCTCAAGTGATCCTACTGCCTCAGCCTCCCGAGTAGCTGGGACTACAGGCATGCGCCACCATG